>JADRCC010316782.1:0-10395 GCA_019843855.1 Hylomyscus alleni | reverse complement strand
ACCACTGCTCACTGCTACTCGGCAGGACAGAAACAC
Organism: Hylomyscus alleni; assembly: GCA_019843855.1. Taxonomy (NCBI): domain Eukaryota; kingdom Metazoa; phylum Chordata; class Mammalia; order Rodentia; family Muridae; genus Hylomyscus; species Hylomyscus alleni. The sequence continues at coordinate 10,359 of JADRCC010316782.1, read as the reverse complement.
AATCTCAAGTCGGCACGTTGCATACAAAGACAGTCTGAGTCCAACAGGATCTTCTTTTCCAGTGCCCTGTTGATGGTCATTGGCTTTTTGTCTCCTCCTCACCCCTGTCCACCAGCCCTGGCCCTCTGTAACCTGGGTGCTAATAGACAACAATCCTAGACAGTACTGTAGCTCACAAGCTAGCTCACCCTTCCGAGAGTCTTCCCTCCCATGGAAAGCAGGTGGGCTTGTGACACAGGCAGCCTGAGGCAATCTCTCTGAGCGTCAGTCTTGCTTTCTGACACCAAGGGTCCAGGACTTACCCTGTGTGTGGAGTCTGTCGCAGGTCCCTAGGGCTTTGCAGGCAACAGAGGGGATCCTCCATCCAGGCCACAAGCCCAGGTAACTCCGGCTCAGCCACCAGATTCAGCAAGGCCAGGGCAGCATATGAAGCCAAGAAGGCATCTGGTGTGCACTTGATGAGCCCAAGACCTACATGGCGGACACTTGCTAAAGTGTCCCCAAACACTGACCTCATCTGTGCTCCCTGTTGGCCATGCTGGGCTCCTGACTCCTCCCCCAGTTCTCAGTCTCAGAGGAAGACATCTTCATCCCTAGGTCACCTGGCCAGGAATGAGCAGCATCCTGTGCCCAGAATGTGTACTTCTATGAGCTGGCAGGGGCATGGGATCCTTGCAGAGTCCATGTGTCGTGTTCCCATTGGCTGAGGCAGCTGAGAGGTCACCAGGAGCCGGGTGTAGTAGCCACCAAACACTGCCAGTAGCTGCCGGGCCATCTCCTGCAAAGAATGGCAGAGGGGGTGGGGCATGAGCCCTGCAGGCAGACCTGAGGGTAATGGAGTTTAGGCACATGAGAAGCCCAAACTATCATCCTATCCTAAGCCCAGGAAGGAGGCTCAATAGAAAGAATAAGCCAGTCCAGTAACTGGGGCTCTTAGAAGATGCAACCTGAAACTCATTGGCTAGGAGCTGTTGTAGCCCCGGCTCCACCATCCCCAAAGGGCCTCGCTAACAAGGCACACAAGGACTAAGGGTTTTGCTCAGAAGCAAACCATGTACTTAGCATGCCTGATGCCCCTGGTTCCATCCCAAACACCAGGAATGTTAGTATGCCCCCAGAAGATCTGCAACCGTGGGATAGTGGAGAAGTACCATTCCCACACCACCTGCACCCTCTTAGTACTTTCTAAAGGCCATGAGTCTGTAAGGTCCATGAGGTTAGACCAACTCACTTAGAGAAAATCACAAATTGGGGCCAGATGGGGGAAAGTGCCCCATGATAAGAGACCTTCAGTTCATACATGGTGCCTAACAGATAGCTTTTACCAGACATATTAAGAGTTTGCTTATGAAAACTGGTTGACCATAAATACAAACATACATACACATACATACATACATATATACATATATGAATGAATAAATAAATAAATACTGCACATGAAGAAGGCATGGTCCCAGGTCCTGGTGAAGGCAGAGGGACGTCAGTGTGAAATGAATGTGGGTCCAGTAAAGAAAGCATGTGGAAAATGGATGCTGATGAACGTCACACAACACACAACAGAGATAGTGAACCTCATGCGTACATCTTACAGAAACAGAGAATCAAAGCATCAAGAAAAAACTTGAAATTGGATGTCATGCACTCTCTTAACACACATGGTCTCTGAAGTTTCACTCACTGGCCAACCAACTGGGAACACAGGGAAGAGGCTTAAATCCCTCACTGTGTCCACCAAAATGCAATAAGGCTATATGGGTTCCAGGGAGGCCTTGAGGAGCAGGGAATTAAAAACAGGTGCTAAGCTCCAGGGCACAAAAGGAATCCCAGCTCCTCCGCCACTACTCCCTGAGCAAGTCCCTGCCCCACTGAGGTGTTATCTTCACTGGTAACATGTACTGTGGAGAGGTGGGGTGAGACTGCAGGAGCAAAAAGCACATAGTCCCCCTCAGTAAACATCACTGGTTCCATCAGCAATATTACATACCAGAAGCCAGGCTCACTTCTACAATCTAGGCATTTGAAGGCTAAGACAGATGGATTGCTGTGAATTCAAAGCCAGCCTCGACTTTAGGCTGAGCTCAAAGCCTGCATGGGCCACAGAGTGAGACTCTGCCTCAAAACAACACAGAAACAAAAATATAAGAAGTTCCTAACTTGCTCCCGGACAAGAAGCAGTTAATTCCAAATGGCTCTCTAGGACTGGCTTTTTCTTAAGTTGTCTTTTATGTTAGGCTAGAGGATACTGAAAATGCAAATAATGTACCTTTCACTAACCCAGACTGGCTGCATCAATTTAGTCCCAGATCAATAATATAATGCTCTACAGCCCAACCAGCCCGGCTGGTGTACTGAGACTACGCAGGCGCCTTCTGCACTCAAGACCCCTGTCTTCTCCTTTGTTCTGGGAGCCTGGGCAAGTCTCGCTCTCCCCATCCAAGAGGAAAAGGTGAAGCAGCCCTCAGGGACATGCTGAAGAATACTTTGCAAGGTAAAAATCCTTAAAAACGTGAGAGGTTGTTCTGACTCTACATCTGTCCCAGACTGGGCTCTTCCAGACACAGATGATCTAGCCGCCCACATTGAGGTTTGGGTAGAGGTTATATTTTCTCTAGCTAACTGATTAGGCTACTCTCAAAACCCGCATGCATGTGCACACATACTTGACAAGAAATTGTGTTTCTATGGGTTTAGGCAAATTGGAAAGAATAATTTGAAAAGCCCATATTGTTATTGGATGTCGAGCCAGACACATAGCTGCTTGAATAAAGCATGTGGCCTTATCAGTCTCTTCTGCTCTGAAAAGAAACATGAATATTGCTGATGGATCCAGTGATGTTTATGTTTTTTCTTAGATACCCCTAGTGTGAAGCCCCACACTCCCACCAATGCAAAAGAGGAAGCCTAGGCTGGGCTGGACCTTGATTTTCTAAAGCCCTGGAATGGAAGGAAAATGCAAGTGATCTTCAAAGCTCCAAATGTCACCTAAGGTCACTCCTACTGAATGGATCTGTCCTCCTGGTTGTTTACAGGTCTGCCAGCAAGAACAGATCCTGGCAGGGGCTGTGGGGCTGGTGAAGCCAGAACTAAAAGTATTTACATAGATCCAAATGGTGACTAGGATTAAGTAAGTGAGTCTATGGATGATGGATGGGTGGTGACAGAGATGGATGGATGGATGGATGCATGCATGCATGCATGAACAACATTGGATAGTCAGATGAGTACATGAACATGTAATTGGTAATTGATCAACAGGATCTTTTTTCTTTAAGACAGGATCTCCCTGTGTAGTCCAGACTGGCCTTAAACCTGTAGTTCTCCTACTTCCAGCTCATGAGTGTTGGCATTACAGGCCATGTCCAGCAAAAGACATTTAAAAGCTCAGTATTCATCCAAATTGATGATAGGTTACAGCTCATCAACATCAACAATCTTCACAGCGTAGTTATCAAAAAGAATGGCCAAGATATTAAAAATGCAACCAGAAGTCCCAGTAGGTACAAATGTAATTCCCTTAGCTATGTTTTAAAGTACCGGTGTAAAGATGAAGCCTGCCCTCCTAGCAGCTGGGAGGTTTATGGCCTTACCCTCTGGGCTTCACAGCAAAACCCTGCCTCAAAAAAGAAAGTGTCAGAATTTAAAAATAAGAAAAAAAGTGTTGGAGTGAACAATGACAACAACAAAAAAGGAGAAGAAGAAAGGAAAGATAACCTTGAGCTACAAGATTTTAAAGATCTCCAGCAACTCAGGGAAGCTATAACCCCAGGGCCTAAAACCTGAGCCATCACTGGACCATGACCACACAGGGGCCCACAAGGGAGGACCTCACTGACCACCACAGCACCATTACCTCGGGTTCAGCCTCTGGAACAAGCTGATAGAGCTCAGTCTGTGTGAGTGGTCTCTCCTGAGGACCAGGAGGGCTGGGCAGAAGGGGAGCATCCTCCAAATCCTCAGGCCCTTCCACCACAGGGCTCACTCCGGTCTCCATGACAACACATAGCTGGCTTAATCTGCTTCTCAGCAAGGACTACAAAGGAAACAAAGTGGGCACAGGTATGTTCTAAGTCTGGCAGGCTTAGACCAGCCAGAGAGCTAGACACCGACCTCAGTGAGCACATCAGTAAGATCACACTCTTCCCCACAAGAGCAGAGTCCTGGGCAACTGTTGAAGGTCTCTGCCTCTGTGCTTACATTTGGTCATCACAGCCTGGGATCTGAGTGTCTATCAGGGGCTACAGTAAACAAACTCAGGGGCAAACTCTGCCTGAAGCCACAGGCTCTGGCCTGCCAGGAGCAGGGTGCCACCATAATCCTGCCCTCAGGATGTTGTGATCCCAGGAAATAGCTGATCCTAGGAAAGGAGCTGGTGGCCATCTTACCTCTTGGCTCCTCTTCATTTCTTGAACATGATCGGATAAAAATTGCACACAATTCTCCAGGTCAAAGTAGACAAACCAGAGCTGTGGAGAGAAGCAGCAGAGGCCTGACCTTGAGCTTCTAACCCCAAGTCTGTCCCCAAGCTCCCCCAGTTCTCATCCACCCTTCCGATAACCACATGACATGCCTGCTGTCCGGTAGGAACAGTGTGACTACAGCTCATTTGTATGGGGAAAAATTGGTGGTACTGGAAATCAAACCCAGGATAGAACGGCAGGGGGTACACTACCACTAAGCCACATAGCCAACCCAGAAAAATGGCTTTGCAAGCAAATTCAGAGTATGTACAACCATGGACAAAATGGCTGGGCCCCACCTCCCACAGAGCATCCCAGACAGACTCCAAACCCCCTTGGCCATCACATGACCACTGGGCAGGGGAATAGCGCCTTCACCCTCAGTAGTATGAGTATTCTGTCCTAAACCCAAATATACAAAGGAGAAAAGTCCTCACAAAGGATATCTCCACCAACCAGCGCTGGGTTCAAGGTCGTCGATACAAGTGTTCTCGTGGAAGAACGCAAGAAAGAAAGGCATCCTGGTCCATATCCCCAACCTCTCTTTCCACCTTGGCTTCAGCAGCCCCCAAGACAGGTTATCCTTACAAGGCAAAAACCTTCCGGATCCACTGAGCTGCCTTGATGATACCACACACAAGAGCATCGAGCTCTGCAGAAAAGTCAAATTCTGAGTCTAACACCTGCACTTACCACCTTGCTCCCTCCCTGCTCAGGGCAACTGACCCCAAAACCAAAGGTCACAGCCCTCCTGCCAGATAGTCTCTCCCACCAGGATGCCCCCAAGAGGATCTGTTCACATGACTTTTTAAATCTTTTTACTGTAACAACAAATCTCACACATACACAGGAGATGGGAACTCTCCACCACTCTGCTTTAGCACTTGCTCCAAGCCCACTCCTGTTGACTGCCTGCTCTTTCCTTGCCCTGCACATCACCCAGGACCCCTGGGGATTCTGAAAGACCTCCAGGCATTGCAGCATCTCATTCCAAGATGCCATTGTGAAGATCAAAGAAACCACTGTCTGAAAAGATATGTCCCTCCATTAGTCATCAAACAACTACAAACTCAACTACATCCCAGGGTCCCTCCCATGTGTTCAAAGAGGACACTAGGAAGGAGTCATAGGCTCAAGAGATACAAATGCTCTATTTGAACTACCAGGAACCCTGTGCCAATATCTCAGGCAAGATAATGTTACAAGCTACACTAGCTATCCCAGGTGTGATCAGCTCCACAGAGCAAAGACCTGTGTGTCCTCTGCCCCAGTTCTACCCAGAGAACAGTGTCTGGCATGTGGAAGCTCTCAGTAAACATCTGCCAGATGTGTAGAAGGCAGAGCTTCCAGTTCCTCAGTGCAGGCACACACTGGGCATCTCTGGGTTTCCCTGAAGGAAAGGGTTGTGACCAGTGAGGCACATGCATGCCAAAGAGGCACAGCCTGAGCTACAACCCAGCTCTGCTTCCTGGCTATGTAGACTGTATCTCACTAGAACTATAGATAAGATAGTCAACTGCACTGAGCACTGAGTACTTAGCACTGAAGCCCTGAGCAGAGGCAGTGAGGATCAAATTCAGCCTCAGTCACATCCCATGAATGACGTTCTACTTTAAGATTCCCCAACTGCTTTAAGGAGAAGAAAACTACTGAGCCAGACACAGGAGGCCTTAGCATCACACCAACTTCTCCAGGCTCATCTCTCCTGCCACATCACACAGTGAAGTCCTGGGCCACCATGAGCTCTCATTGTCCCTTTAAAGCCACTGTGTGCCTGTCATCCTAGGATTGTGCAAGCTCATACTGCACGGGGACTTTGACTCCCACGGTGCCCAATCTCAGGACTCAGCATAGAGGGGGAATCCTCAGGGAGACACTGAACAGGGAAGAGGAGAGAGAGCCACTCACAGCAGCACAGCAGATGCTGGACCCCACAATGCAGGCCAGGACACAAGGCCACCTGCAAGCAGGCCAGCAGGAGAGGTCACTCTGAGACACAGTACCTGGATCACGTTCTGGCATCCCTCCACTGTGTCTGTCACCCCCAGCAGCACTCGGTGTCTCAGAAGGGCTCCATTGGCAGCCACCAGCCTCAGGTCCGTGTTAGTGTTAGCCTAAAAGACAAGTGCCAGGCCCAAGGCTGACCTCCAATATGCCAAAGAGTTCCTCAGCCCTGAACATCACAGTTGTTCCTCTCCCAGAGGCCGCACATCAACCCTCAAGCTCAAGGCAACTCTCTTTTCCCCTGTGGTAAAGTCAGTGTGGGAGCACTTATGCCAAAGTCCAGCTCTGCTGCTTCCTGGAAGTAGTGCTTGTGCCTCTCCATTGGATCTTGCTGTCTTAGGTTGTAGATTAAGAAAAACAAAAACAAACAAAAAACACCCCAGCCTCCTGGGCGTGAGGAAGAGAGCTCACTGAGCTATGAAGGAAGTCTTTAGCCCAGGGCTAGGATGAAATCGTAATACAGGATGTTTGAGGGAAGTTAAGGGACAGATAGTCTATTCTGTGTGGAAAGGACTGGCTCCATTAACAACACACCTACTTTTTTCTCCTTTCTCTTTTTTGAGACAGGAAATTCAAATTTAAGATTTCCCTGGCCTCAGCCTTCAGCAAGCCACAAGTGAGGTATGTTCTAGGAAGCCGTGTGCTAGCAGGCCTACCAGCAAGCCATGAGTGAGGTATGCTCTACGAAGCCTTGTGCTAGCAGACCCACCTCTAAAGCTCCCAGCACAGCACCTGGCCCCCAGAAAAGCTGTTTCCTTCTGCTCCCACCTAGATCAGCCAATGTCAAGTCTACTGAGATACTGAGGAGACCAGAGAGGGGAAAAGAGAGCTGTGACAGGACCCAGCGTAATAGCCTGAAGAAGAGACCCTCAAAGGGCTTTCAAGGACAGCCACAGAACCATGAGTCAGAGCCAAGGGCTCCCCAAGGCAGCACTCCCCAAAGGAAAACTGGAAATGTGCAGAAGTCCTTTTGTAGAGTCACACGGAGACAGACAATGCTGGTGATCACTGAAAGAGGGTCAGGGTTGCTAGCACACAATTGGCCCACAAAAGAATTCTATAGGCCAAGGGCATGTCCTCTGGCCTACCTGAGTATAGAAAAAGATCACTGGATGTGTACAAGGTAGGAAATCTACCTAGAATTCTCCAGCATGTCCTTCTAACTCCACTGCACACAATGGATCATGGTGCACTGGATTGCCTCCACTAGCTGTGACTCACATTCTGGTCGGTCTTGCTCATCTGGTCTGAAAGTCACTCACTGAGAGTTCAGCTTCTGACCCTGATCCTGACCCTATCACCCGTGTCACCCTGGACAGGTCTCTTGACACCTCTTCGTCCACATTCTCATTTTAAACCAGAGTTAAAAACTCTCTTGACTTAGGGGCCTTAATGGCAAAATGAGCCACTGCTTGCGGACCACTCAGGGATGGACACTCCATACATGCTGGCCAAGAGTGTCACTATGACAGGGAACCTGGACTGAAGTGTCATATTTTCCACTGTGTCACCTTGGCCACACACAAGGGCATCACTAGGTATGCCATGTGTTGCACTCTGGGTAGACTTGAGGCAGTCTCAGATCTTGCACCACTCTCCTTCTTGATCTTGAGAAAGGCTAGCCCCTCACCGCATGAGGGTAAAACAATCATGGAGAGAGAGCAAGAGATCGTGAGTCTCTTACAGGTGCTAAGTGATGCAGGGTTACTAATCCCGGGAGAGGCACTATCAGAAAGGACAGATCTGTAGGATACTTGATAAGGAATCCCTAGAACTAGGTGTGTACCATTAATCCCAGCACTCAGGAAGCAGAGGCAGGTGGATCTGAGAATTAAACACCCTGTCGCAAACAAAGAAAAGAAATCTCAGGGGCTTGAGATTGTGAGCTGAGATCTAAAGGAAGAGCTGAGGGGAGATATGTGGCTGAGGTTAGTTCCTGGACTCTCTGAGCTATTCTTACTGACAAACGACACCGACAGTAACAATCACAACTCACTGAGAATTTATGCTACGCCAAATACGTGTGAATGCTTCCCATATAAAATAGTCCTTTAACCCTCACAAGTGCCCTACGATAGAGCCAGATTTATCAAGCTAGTTTCAAATGAGGAAACTGAGGTTCAGAAGTGATGCAACTCCACTCGCCCCAGGTTGCAGAGCTAACAAATCTCAGGAGGCTTCAGGCCCTAAGCACGGAGAACACAATGGGTGCTCAGAGAATGGAGCTCAGTCCTAGGAAGATAGGATCCTGTCAGGGTTTCAAGTGACCCAAGAGCCTAGAGAATCCTTTCTGGGCTCTGCACCTGAGGCCCTGGGCTGCACCCATGAGCAGAGAGCAGGACCTTCTCTGTGACCTGTGTCTAGCACCTCACCTGGCACTCCCTGGCTTCACAAGTACAGGGTGCAGAAGGGGTGGAAAGAAGGCCATGCAACCAACAGACACCCTGGACTTCGAGAGTCATGGCGGCAGTTTTGCAACATACATGCCAGCTCTCCTCACTTCCTCCTCTTTAGGTTGATGGCTTGCTTTCTCCTCTTCTCAAAAGAAGTATCTCCCAGCAGGAGCCAGAGGTTCAATTTATTTTTACAGACCAAGCACAAGGGTTACAAAGGCCTGAACAGAGCCCAGGGGTAGTATTATCTTGTCAGACTCAAAGCAAAGCCCAACAAAGATCCTTTCAGAATGATTAAGTCATAAAGTCCCAATTTGTCCCTGTGAACATAGGCATGAAATGGAATTTGGCAACATGAAGCCAAGCCAGGCAGAAGCGGAGCTCCTGCTAAGGACTTCAGAACAGCAAGCAGGAGTCCAGGGACTCAGAACACAGGGACAGAGGTGCTTCTGCATGTACCCAAATACTACATCCTGATCTAGGCAAAATAATAGCCTACAAGATATCCAAACCACTTCCCAGAACCTATGAAGGCACCATTAAACAGCACAGTGGACCAGAGCGGAAGCTGCCCAGTTGACTTTAGAGTAGGGAGAGAGAAAGGGCCTTGCCATATCCCAGTGAAGCCATATAAGCACGGGGGCCCTTAAAGTGGAGTTGGAAGAGGTGGAGAAGCAAATACACCCCCAGAAGCCCTTCCAGTTTCTGGTCCAGGGACACTCACACTGGACTCCTAACCACAGGATTTTAAGGAAATCAGAGTATATTCATAACAGCAGTGCTAGATGCCATACGCTGGGTGCTAAGAAGGTTACCTGGAATCTAAGCAGTCAAATCTTGAGTTCTAGCCTGGTCACTTAGCAGCAGTGAACCTGGGGCTGCTCCCAGAGTCATAAGGCATCACCATGGAAAGCCTTTGACAATCTACTTTCCGCGAAAAGTTTTGATACATAGCACAGACATACTAGACACCACCCCTGAGTGAGTGGTACGGCGAGCTGAGAGGCAGGGATCTCATCTCTAAAGGTGACTGGGGATCATATGTGTGGCTCTGAACCTTGGCTCTTCCCTTATAACAAGATCTAGGACAAGTTCCCTAATTCTCTAAGCTCACTGACTGCTTCTCAGGTGGCTACTGGGAGTTAACTGAGCCCTGGTTGTGGGTGAAGCACCTCCCCACCCCAAAAGAAACACCACCACCTCCCCAACCCTCATCTCCAGCGCCCGTACTACAGTGAGGTGGGCTGTAACCTTCTTTCCCTGCCAATCACAAATTATTGTGCAGATCCAGGGAGAGGTGTGTGAGTGTGCTCGGCTAGCTAGAATCCTGGCAGGAATGCTGGCTACTGGGAACTGTTCTTGAAACAGCTGGCAGCCAGGAAGAAAAAAAAAAAAACCCACCACCAACAAAAATCTGCAACTACTGGGTAAGAAAATAAAGAGAACAAAGAGCCTTTGCTCCTTAGCCAAGGGGCAAGTGGCTTTGTATACCACATGCAACC
>JADRCC010316755.1:0-10028 GCA_019843855.1 Hylomyscus alleni | reverse complement strand
TTATTATTATTATTATTTTATTCAAGCTGTGGTGAAGAAGATAATAAGGCAATTACAAGCTGTTCCTATCCATCCCTCGGAAGACTCTTGCTCTTGATCTGTGGGATATGAACATGTGCTTGGAACCTTGTTGTAGCATTTACTGGTTTTGAGAAATCATTTGGGATGTCACCCAGAGTTTCAGATAACGAATTATTTCTTTTGGTCTTTCATCATCAAACTTTGAACTACCACTTTAAAAAAAAACTATAGCACTAGGCACTTATTTTATAATATGTCTAGGATTCTTTCAAAACGTAAGTTTGAAAACACCGTGTACAGTCTGGGAATATGCTTTGAGCATATGTGATCCTGTCTCAAGGTCTGAGATGTAAGGATCTAATGATTCTTTCTTCCTAAAAATGTAATGACACAAAATCTCTATGCACACAAGTTGTGGAAATAAAGAAGCCATACCTTGTTGAAATAGTCACCAAAAGGCTGCTGTAGTCCTTGTAACCCAGGGGGTCCCTGAATGAGAAAACAAAACCAAATACAGTTTTCAAAGCAATGTGTGCTACAAATAATAGACTCAGAGTCTGTTTTGTCAAATATTCTGCTGAATAAATAATTTCATGGATATCAACATATAATCAGAGTAATAAGGCTTTTGTTGTTCAGGTTGTATCTTACATGAAGCCATAGTATAGTCCCGAATGGCAACAGGAAACATTTGCAAATTAAACTATTATCAAGCTCTTTATTAAAAGGGATACCATTCCACCCATGAGACTATTCCAGGGAGGACGTTGTAACTTTAGTTTATTTCCTGTGCTTTTTGTAGAACAGATCATAATGAATGTATTGTAGAGATGCAAGCTACCACATACATTGTTAACATAAAATATGGAGAAGTATAATTTTTTTATTGTTTTATGCTGATGAATGTGGTTTAAAATGGGAGATAAAGGTAGATTTTTAGACCATGAAAAGACATGTAAAATCTCACTTTTAAAACATTTTAACACTGGCTGTTTGTATTGTCTGGCTTGGTGTAGGTGGAAAATAGGTAGTGTAGTAGCTGCCATCTCTAGATCTTCCACGAAGGGATGGAGCCAAGAGTTCTCTAAGATTGTCAAAGAGTACATTTTGGTATAAAACCATAATAAACACCAAGTTTAGCATTATTTTATGAAGGCACTTACGCCAAGGTAGATTCATCTATCTCAGAAATATTATATATAGATTCATCTAGACCTCAAAATCTAGGAGAGAGAAAATACTAAAGAGGCAAAGTTTCTATTTTTTTACTTAAGAAGATAATTAGATGGCTGAACACATTAAAGAGCTCCATTGCACAAAGATTATTTTTAAAAAGAGAACTTAAGTATTGAAATGTGAAGAAAAAAAAATTAAGGGACAGTTTTTGGCTACATTCCGAAGCAGGTAACATCTTAGGAGTGTGGGCATAGTTAACATTTATACCAGGTGTTTCCTATGCAAGGCTTGTGATTGAAGATTATTTTAATATGACATATTATCACTGTGCCAAGAAACATAAAGGACTTGAGGATGGGCTGACAAATGCCTGGGAGCAAGTTGGTGAGATGCTTGAGACAATAATGGGGCCTGCAAGTAATGGAGCAGGCTGGGATCAGAGAGACAAACGGTGCTGTTACCTTGCTGAAATAAGTAATTTAAAAAGGAGCTAATGTCAGAAGTGAATTCTCATGACATTATGTATTTTTCCATCATCCAGCCTTGAGTGAAATATTCTAGATGAAATAATGAAGTAATGAGGAAAGCAACCGTTGAAATGAGGGTGGTTGTAGATTTTCAAGTCAATATGTATAAGTTAATAACTTATTCTTGAAACCTAGGAGACAAGTTATCCCATACACATTGATCTTTCCGAAAATACATATGAAGCAAGGAGGAATTCAGCGCTATCAGTAGCAGCATTAACACTCAGTTGAGGCACTGGGGGGTCTAGGTGTCGAGTATTCAGTGTGTGTGTGTGTTTGTCCGTGTGTGTGTCCATGATAAGACCATTTATATCCATGCCATTCTTCTTTAGAAAATGGAAAAAAAACTCAACCAAATTAAAAAAAAAACCATAGAATAAAACTAACCAACCAAACTGGGCAGTGGTGGCACATGCCTTTAATCCCAGCACTTGGGAGGCAGAGGCAGGTGGATTTCTGAGTTTGAGGCCAGCCTGGTCGACAGAGTAAGTTCCAGGACAGCTAGGGCTATGCAGAGTAATCCTGTCTGGAAAAACAAACAAACAAACAAACAAACAACAAACAAAACCCCAAAACAAAACAAAACAAAACAACAACAAAACAAACCAACCAATTAAACAAAACAAAGAAAAAGCAGAAGAAACACATCCACACATAAAAACAAAACCCATAAAAACTCTCAGTCAGAAACCATAATATACAACAAAAGACCCAGTAAGATAAATAAATGGCCCAAAGAAAGCAATATGAGACAAAAGAAGAATACAACTGGTAAGAGGGACCCTCAACTGAGCCACTGACCCAGTCAGACTGACGTGCGGACATGTCTGTGGGGCATTTCTTAGGTGTTAATTGATGTAGGAGGAATCGACCAGCTGTGAGCAGTACCATCCTTAGGCAGGTGGGCCTGGGCTGTGAGAAAGCTAGCTGAACTAGACAGGGACAGCCAGCCAGTAAGCAGTTGTCCTCCATTATCTGTTTTGGTGCCTGCCCCCCGTTCCTGTTTTAGCTTCCTTTGATGATGGACTGTAACCTGTAAGTCCGATATGCATTTCTACAAGCTGCTTTTGCTCATGATATTTTTTCACAGCAACAGAAAAAAAAATTAGACAGGTGTCCTAGCACCCTTCCCATGCCCAAACCCAGAGACAGCTTGAATCCCAGGAGGTCCATCATAACCAGGCTAACAGGTGACCCCCCACCCCCATACCTAGCCTAACTAGGACCATCACGGGGCCCATCGGATGAAGGACCTATCCACCATGCTGGAGACACATCACCCTTCTGGTCCACAACTGTGCCTGGGAGCAGATCAGGTGCTCCAGCACCCCTCACCCCATGCCCACAGTCAGAGACAGTTTGACTCCCTAGAGGTCCATCATAACCAGGCTCATAGGAGGTACAGGCTCCAGTCAGAGACAGCAAGGTCAGTTAACACCAGAGAGAACCAGATGTCAAGAGGCAAGCACAACAACATAAGCAACAGAAACCAATGCCACTTGGCATCATCAGAACCCAGTTCTCCCACCAGAGCAAGCCCTGGATTCCTTAACACACCTAAAAAGCAAGATTCTGACCTAAAATCCCATCTCATGAAGATGATAGAGGATCTTAAGGAGGACATAAATAAGTCCTTTAAAGAAATACAGAAAAACACAATCAAACAGGTGAAGGTATTGAGCAAAACTGTCCAAGATCTAAAAATGGAAACAGAAACAATAAAGAAATCACAAAGGGAGGGAACCCAGGAGATGGAAAACCTAGGGAAGGGATTAGGAGTTACAGCTGCAAGCATCACCAACAGAATACAGAAAAGAGAAATTCAGGTGTAGAAGATACCATAGGAGATATTGACACAATAGTCAAAGAAAATACAAAGTACAAAAAGTTCCCAACCCAAAATATCCAGGAAACTCAGGACACAATAAAAAGACTAAACTTAAGAATAATAGGAATAGAAGAAAGTGAAGATTCCCAATTCAAAGGGCCAGAAACATCTTTAATGAAATCACAGAAGAAAACTTCCCTAACCTAAAGAAAGAGATGGCCATAAAAATACAAGAAGCCCACAGAACACCACATAGATTGGACCAGAAAAGAAATTCATTCAGTAATATAATAATCAAAACATAAGTACACAGAACAAAGAAAGAATGTTAAAAATGGTAAGGGAAAAAGAGCAAGTAACATATAAAGGCAAACCTATCAGAATTATACCAGATTTCTCAAGAGACTATGAAAGTCAGAAGATCTTGGACAGATACCTAAGAGAACAAAAATGCCAGTCCAGGCTTCTATACCCAACAAAACTCTCAATCACCATAGATGGTAAAACCAAGATATTCCATGACAAAATCAAATTTAATATATTTTCACTAATCAAGGCCTACAGAGGATAATAGAAGGAAAACTCAACACAAGGAGGGAAACTACATCCAAGGAAAATCAAGAAATTAATTATCTCACAACAAATCCCAAAAAAGAGAACCACATAAGCATAATACAACCACTAACAACAAAAATAACACGAACCAATAATAATGGCATGTAATATCTTTCAACATCAATGGACTCAAGTCCCCAAAAAGACATAGGATAACAGAGTGGATACATAAATAGGACCTAGAATTTTACTGCATACAGAAAACACACTTCAGTGACAAAGACAGACACTACGTCAGAGTAAAAGGCTGGAAAACAGCTTTCCAAGAAAATGGTCCCAAGAAACAAACTGGAGTTACCATTCTAATATCCACTAAAATATACTTTCAACCAAAAATTGTCAAAAGAGATGGGGAAGGACACTTCATACTCATCAAAGGAAAAACCCACCAAGATGAATTCTCAAATCTGAACATCTATGCCTGAAATGCAAGGGCACCCACATTTGTAAAAGAAAGGTTACTAAAGCTCAAAGCATACATTTGAATCTCATAGAATAATAGTGGGAGACTTTAACACCCCACTCTCACCAATGGATAGATCATGAAAACAGAAGCTAAACAAGACACAGTGAAACTATCAGAAGTTATGAATCAAATGTATTTAACAAATATCTACAGAACATTTTACCCTAAAACAAAAGAATACACCTTTTTCTCAGCACCTCATGCTTCCTTCTCCAAAATCGACCATATAATCAGACACAAAACAAGCCTCAATAGATACAAGAAGATTGAAATAATCCAATGCATTCTGAAAGATTATCACAGACTAAGACTGGTCATCAATAACAACAAGAACAACAGAAAGTCCACATACTCATGGAAACTGAATAACTCTCTACTCAATGGTAATTTGGTCAGGGAAGAAATAAAGAAAATAAAGGCTTTCTAGAATTTAACAAAAATGAAGGCACAGCATACCCAAACTTAGGGTACACAATGAAAGCAGTACGAAGAGGAAAATACATACCATTAAGTGCCTTCATAAAGAGAGAGATGCTACTCTAGCA
This sequence comes from Hylomyscus alleni, assembly GCA_019843855.1. NCBI lineage: Eukaryota > Metazoa > Chordata > Mammalia > Rodentia > Muridae > Hylomyscus > Hylomyscus alleni. Next base: position 4,850 of record JADRCC010316755.1, on the reverse strand, counting down.
GCTTAACAGCACATCCGGAAGCTGTAGAACAAAAAGAAGCAAACATATCCAAGAGGAGTAGAACTATACACAGAATCTGCAAAACTAAGATCTGGTTCTTTGGGGAAATCAACAAGATAGATAGACCCTTAGCCAAATTAACTAAAGGGCACAGAGACAGTGTCCAAATTAATAGAACCAGAAATGAAAAGGGAGACATAACAACAGATATGTATTCACTGATAAGTGGATATTATTAGCCCCAAAGCTCAGAATACTGAAGATTCAATTCATAGACCATATGAAGCTTAACAAGAAGCAAGGTCAAAGTGTGGATGCTTCAATCGCACTTAGAAGGGGGAACAAAATAATCATAGCAGGCAGAGGGAGGGAGGGACCTCTGGATGGGAGAGGTGATGGGGAGGGAAAAAAAATCGGGGCCAGGATCAGATATGGGAAGAGACGAGAGAAGTCCAGAGGGCCAGGAGAATGAATAAAAAATATGTAGCAATGGGGGTGGGAACTTGAGGGACTCTCTAGAAAGTCCCAGATACCAGGGGTGCAAGAGATTCCCAGGACTCAAAGGGGATGATATTAGCTGAAACATCCAACAGTGAGGAGATAGATCCTGAAGGGACCACCTCCAGTAGATAGACATGGTCTCCAGAGGAGGGATGAGGGTCACTCACCCATCTCAAAATTTTTAACCCAGTATTATTCCTGTCTAAAAGAAACACAGGGACAAAAATAAAATGAAGCAGAGACTGAAGCAAAGGCCATCCAGATACTGCAACACCTTGGGATTCCATCCCATCTACAGACACCAAATCCTGACACTATTGCTGATTGCAAAATGTGCTTGCAAATAGGAGCCTGGTATAGTTGTCTTCTGAGAGACTCTGCCAGCACCTGGCCAATACATATGTAGATAATCACAGCCAGCCATTGGAGTAAGTCTAGGGACTCCAATGCAGGAGTTAGAGGGAGGGCTCAAGGAGCTGAAGGGGACTGCTAGAAAAGTCAGTGAGTGACCAGAGCTTATTAAGTTGTTGTATAGGAGCTTGGAGGACCACACTGAAGCATTGGAAGTGGAGGTCTGGCTTTATACATCTTAGAAGAAACTTTAAGAGGGCCTCAGAAAAGTGATACCTGGGATAAGAATCTGTAGAAGTTTCCCTTGGAAATGGGGGAGGTAGAGGAGGAGAGGCAGGAAGAAGAGGAGAGGAGGAGGAGGAGGAGGAGGAGGAGGAGGACGAGAAGGAAAAAGATGAGGAAAAAGATAAGGAGGAGGAAGAGGAGGAGGAGGCGGAGGAGGGAGAGGAGAAAGAGGAGGAAGAGGAAGAGAAGGAAGAAGAGGAGGAAGAGGAGGAGGAGGAGGGAGAGGAGGAAGAGGAGGAGGAGGAGGAGGAGGAGGAGGCAAAGGCAGAGGCGGAGGTAGAGGCCAATGAGGAGGGATTCCCTTGGGTATGGACTTGCTCTCTATTCTGCAGGAATTGAAAAGTGCACCAGCCCTGGAGGTGTGAATCCTTCACCTGGGCTTGGATAATGCTGGCGAGACAACTGACTCTGCTGCAGCATCTTGCATCTGAAGACATCAGCCACATCACACCTACACACAGTTTTAGCATCCAAATTGTACAGTCACAAGTTTTTAAACTCAATGTCTGGAACATTGGCAGACAGAGAAAAATCAGACCACACTGGAGGAGTTATCTTGAAAATACTGATATTCTTCTGTTTGTAATTGACGGCACAGACAGAAAAAAGATTTGATGGGTCAAGAACTAACGGAATTACTGGAGGGAGAAAAGCTGTGTACCAGTGCTTGCCTTTGCTAAGAAGCTGGATCTGCTCACGGCAGCACTGGCCTCTGAGATTGCAGAAGGGCTGGACCCATATACTCTCTGGGACCCAGTCTGGCAGATCCAGTTCTGTTCAACTATCATAGGTGAGGGACTCCAGGATGACATGAACAGGATCTGCATAAATGTCAAGGCACATAAGAAATAAAATCTAGACAAACAGAGCTGCAGGAGCTTCGGGGGGCTGAATTTGGCCCCGCAAAACAGCTCTGCTGCTTTTCCATCTCACAGCTGTGTAAAGAGAGGGGGCAGTGGTTTGAAAAGAATCCCCACTCTGGTGGTTTTCACTGATCTCCAAGATTCAGTATCATTTTGCAAATAAAGAAATTGTATTATTTCTTCTGGAAAGGGGGAGCTGTGGAAGTGAAAACTTGACTTCATGGGACGATCAATGCTGATATCTGGAACTGAAAGTCAACTGTGATTTTAATAAGAGACCAGCAGCAGTAAGGCAATGTCTCCTGGGAAGTGTTTCCTTGGGGTCAGCAAGCGAGCTTTGGTCTGGGGGAGGCCGAAGCTGCGTTTCCTAGCTGGCAGCCTAAGTTGGCAATATGTAAGAGTCACGTGGTACTGGTTGACAGTATGAAAGCTGCAGGATCAGAGGGATAATGAAGAGAAGCTGAGGCTTGGCACCACTTGGCAGGGTCAGAGTGTTTGAAGAGAGAGGGGCCCGGGGGCTATTGGTGAAGGCACAACTTAAGTTGTACTGGAGACCCTGGGATTGGAGATGCCTGGGAAGTAGGACACAGGCCTTTGTGGCTTCCCCTGTCTTCTTCAGTTTCTTTCCTCAGCATTTTAAAACATTAGCTGTAGAGGCCTTTTACATCCCTTATTAAATTTATTCCTAGATCTACTAGTTTCCTTGAGGCTATTGTGAGGTTCCTTTCTCAACATGCTTGCTCTTGGAATATAGACAAGTGACTGGTTTTTGTATGTTGACTTTATATCCTGCTACTTTGATGAAATGCTACTTTGATTATCAGTTTCAAGAGCTTTCCAAAGTCTTTAGGGTCTTTTGCTACATAGATCACATCATGTGCAAACATGATTTTGTAACCTCTTTTATTAGCCATATCCTTATTTCTCCTGTCTTATTGCCCTAAAACTTCAATCTCTATATAGCAAATACAGAGATCAGCTCTCCACCAAAAATCACTCTTGTATTAACTACCATCAACTTTTTTATTAAGTGTTGCCCTAGAGAACACAAGATGATGATGAGTCTCAATGGCTTACTCATACCATACATACAACATACATACATACAACATACATACATACATCTGACATAATACATACATACATACATACATACAACAAAACTTGTAGTTAACACTTCTCACAAACCAGCACTGTGTTTATAGGATGGAAGGACATAAGTACTTTGCTTTTAGATGTAACCCTATTGCTTACTTAGGAGAACACCTATATTACTACTACTACTACTACTACTGCTACTACTACTACTACTACTACTACTACTACTACTACTACTACTGCTACTATATCTTTGAGAATTAGCTGAGTTTTTCTTTTTTTTTTTTTACATCTCACAACTACCTCCATGATTCATGAAAGAGTTCACCTGAACATTTCAGAACATAATTGTATTCAAAATGTACCTTCGTGCACGTTGGGAGAAAAAGTGGTAGATCAATACAAGTTATGTATGTGTGTGAGGGGCGGGGCTTCAAAGCAACTCTGGAAGTAAGTGATAAAAATCAAGCATTAGAAGAAAGAGGGTGGTGGCATCCGGATAGCAGAAAATACAGCATGCTGATATGAGAGTTTAGGAGAGAATTGGATATACTTCTTTGTAGATGGCTTTCTGCCCACTGAATACAGCTATGCCTCAAAGACACAGAGTACATTCTGGATCCAGAGTCCTGAACTTGTTGAACTTACTCTTGGGAGCAGAGTGGTAAAGTACAGGTGGCTCAGTGTGGCTGCTCCCTCTAAAACAGTAGCAAGTACACAGCCCACTGTCAAGAGCCACAAGCCAATAGAAAAGTGAGAACAATTATTCAGATACCCCAAAGATCAACACAGCTACAAAAGCGACTTTCATATATTCACATATTCTTGTCATAAAATGTCAAGCCTACAAAATAGTGTTCCAAGTGGGTTTGATCTGAAGTGTTAAGCTTTACCATTTAATCAGGTGATGGGCATTTATGGTGACATTTTCCTTCTAACTTCTTAGTCGGTGGAGTACTTTGGGTACCATAAATTCAAGGATTGATGTAATAGAGATTTATAGCTCACAGACTACTGGTACAGCAATACTTTAAACAAGCTCTCTCAGACAGCTGAAGAATCTAAGTCTGAAAGCAAACATTGGCACAGTTGGGAAGAACACATGGACACTGACTTTAGCTGATGTAGAAATGACTTGCCTGATTATTTTGCAACATTAAAACAACAATATCAACCAAACAGATTCCCTAAACCTCGCAGGGACTAAACCACCAACCAAAGAGTACACATGGAGGGACTCTTGGCTCCAGCCGCATATGTAGCAGAGGATGGTTTCATCTGGCATCAATGGGAGGGGAGGTCCTTGGTCCTGTGGAGGCTTGATGCTCCAGCATAGGGGACTACTAGGGTGGTGAGGTGGGAGTAGGGGGTGGGTGTGTGGGAGCGCACCCTCATAGAAGCAGGGGGAGAGGGAGTTTAACTGGAAAGGGGAATGACATTTGAAATGTAAATAAATAAGCAGTAAAATAAAATATAATAATAAGAAATATCAAAGATGGAAAATAAAAAAAAAAAACTTCAAATGAAGCAGAGGATGATAACAATGGATGAACTCCAAGTATGTATGTACCAAGAGCATCTCAATGTATGGTTAAGAACAATGTTGACCCTAAGGTCTTAGAATTGGAAAGAGGTTCTGTAGCCACATCACCAAGGAATGTGCTCTGTGTCTGTCTTCTCTTCTGCCTTGAAACAGTTGGAGAAGACTCAAGGAGTCAGTTGTTTCAAGTTTAGCAAGTGCCCAGTCCTTGC
>JADRCC010316711.1:0-18526 GCA_019843855.1 Hylomyscus alleni | reverse complement strand
TTTTTTTTTTAAAAAAACAAAAACAAAAACAAAAAAAGGTTACGAATCAGGGCCTAAAGAAGGAGACAGCTCAGTGGAGAAGAGCATTTGCTATGCAAACACGAAGAACTGAGTTTGGGTCTCCATTACCTGCATTGGCAGGCACAGACAGGCAGATCCTAAGAGCTTCCTAGCTAGCCAGCCTTGTGGAAAAAGTGAACTTCTGTTTCAGTGAGAGGCCCTGTCTCAAGGCAACAGGCAGAGTTCTACTCTGGTCTCCAAATGTGTGTGCAAATGCACACACATACACATGAAAGCATTCAAGCACATACTGATATGTATACCACACACACAAAACACACATCATACACACAGAACACACTTCAGAAGGGGATGAAAAGTAAAGATTTCAGTTGATCATAGCAAACAGACTGCGTCACTGATTAACAAATGATTGTGTCCAGTCTTCCCCTTTAAGACCTATTTATTTTAGAATATGGTGTCACAGAATGCCTGAAACTGGAGTCATAGTATACCCAGGTTGGTCTCAAAAACCACAGTAATCCTCTTGAGTCAGCTTCCTGAATGAGATTACAGCCATGAGCTATCATATTTGAATATTTCATGGAATTTTTAAAAGCTTGTTGTGTTAGGTGTGGATCCTCGCCCTCCACCTTGTTTGAGATGGAGTCTCTTTTTCTGCTTGCATAAACCATCCGGGTCTGAGATCTTCAATTCCCACAGGACCACTGAATGAGATCATAGATGCCTGCACTACCATGTCTGGCAGGAAATACAGATGTATGCTACTGTTTTTACTCCTTGAGACCTGAGAATTCAAATTCAAGTCCCTATGCCTTTGAGAAAAGATTTTGTTATGTAGCTCAGACTGGCTTCCAACTCACAAAATGCCTGCAGTCATTAGATACCATACTTGGCACAGAAATGAAAAATTAAAATTTTCTTCTTCCAAAGCACTTATGTGTATTGAGTGTTTTGTCTGCATGTTATGTATGTATACCATCCACATGCCTAGTGTCTTTGGAGGTCAAATCTATAGGCGGCTGTAAGCCATGTGGATGTTGGCAACCAAACTCAGGTCCTCTGAAAGAGCAGCAAGCAAGTGCTCTTACCCTCTGAGCAATCTCTTTAGCCCCAACATTAGTAAAGACACTTTATATCTGCACTAGATCTAGTCTAGTCACTAACCCCGATATCTGAGTTTGATCTTCTGACCTACATGAAGGAAGGAGAGAACTGACTCCCACAAGTTGTCTCCTGACTTCCACACTCTGAGGTGGTATGTGTGCCCCATACCCCAACAAATGTAGTCAGAAATTAAAAGGCCAGACACAGTGGTGTAAGCTTCTAATCCTAGCACTTAGAAGGTAGAGGCAAGCAGATCTCTGAATCTGAGACCAGTCTGGTCTACAGAGTGAGTTCCAGGGCATATAGTGAGACCCTGCCTAAAATAAATAACTAGATAAAAGAGAAACAATTACCAAGTGTCTATCTCCCTGATATTAGAAAAATCAATATGCTGTGGTTGTGACAGGAATAAAGAAGACACAACAAAGGCTTCCATGTCCTCAAGGCCTGGCCTGTTCTCTCCAAGGACAACACACCTGGAGCATGTCTAGCAACCCCTGCCGACAGCCTTCTTCCATGCCGTACTCATCCACAAGGATGCTGCCAAGGTACAGGAAACAGGAGTGCTGATGTACATGGTACACATTCACCATCTGCAACAAGACATTACCCAATCAACTTCATGCCTCACCCTTCACAAAGTATCTGAAGTACAGAATCTATCTCCAAGAAGAAATTCAGATGGGCTTTTCTCTTAAAGGCAATGTAGTACATTTTGTTGGAACATACTATGAAATACAAGGATCTATTTCTTAACTTTCAAGTTTTCTCTTTAAAGACTTCTTTCATGCCTTTGACTGGTTTCCTTCCAAAGACAATGTTGAAAGAAGTGTCAAGTACTTCAACTACAAGCAATTTAGGACATAGAGTAGTATTTCCAAAACAGTCTTACTGTCTAGGATTAAAGTTCTGTGCCACCATGCCCAGCCCTGTTTTCTTTTATAAAAGTGTAATTCTTACTGGTTTAGTCAATCTTCTAACCTTAATGTGACAGTAGTATAGCACAAAATGCCCACCTAACAACCATAAAGTTTGAATGTGCTACTCTGACACTGACGGGTTAACATCAACATAAACTACTTAATGATCTAAGGCTAAGTGTCTCATACAGGTCTAAAAATTCCTTGCCAATCTTAAAAGAATCAAGTGGGACTAGGGAGATGACTCATGGATCATGCACAATCGTTAGGAACAAGAGTTCAGATCCCTATAATCCATATAAAAGTTGGGCAGGTGTGAAAGCCACCTGCATTTCTAACACTTGGGAGGCAGAGACAGGGCATCCATGGAGCAAGCTAGCTAGGATAGCCAGCTAGGATACTCAGGCTCAAGGAGAAACCCCAGCTCAATATTGTTTACTCTGGACAGCATTCCCATTACACACATGCATATATACTACACACTCGAGGAGAAAAGAGAATCAAAATTATTTTTGACAAATAAAAGAGACTTGTGTGAACAGTAAAATATGGTAAAGAAAGAATAAAATGTCTTTAGGCCAAGAAACAGCAAAGTTTGACTTGTTTTATTTTCCCTAACGATATTAATATGAAAACATTTACCACTGGCCCACAGAGGCTGAGCATATGTTGTTCTCTTCACATGATTTTATCTAGTCTACTTAGACTACCTCTATACAGGCTGTTTCTCTATAGATAACATATCCCACTTTATGTATTTATTTATTTAAAATATTTTCCTTTCTAGTCTATCAAAAAGACTTCATTTCACCAGCAAAGTTTTTGGCCTGAAAGAATAGTTCTGCCCCTCGGTCTCATGGAGAACTTACTTGTGTGACTAGTGGCTGTAGCAGAGCTGCAGATCCTTTGCCTACACAGCGAACTGCAAAGCGCAGGCATCTACAACAACGCTCTACAATCCGATTGTCAGCTCGGTGCTTATTTAGAGTCTCAGACAAAACTGGCCATATCTAAATCAAAAGTTTGGGAAAGAAAGCACATCAACTAATAGCTGAGAAAATAATCCTAAACTGATAACATCTGATTTGGCTTATACAATTAATAATAATAACAATAATAATAACAATAATAATAATAATATAAGAACAACAACAACAAAAACAAAAATTACTGTTATTAGAAATAGTCTTACACTATATCCCAGACTGGCCTTCAGCTCACTATGTGGCCCAAGCTGACCTCAAACCTGTGATTGTCCTGCATCAGCCTCCCAAGTTACTGGGATTACAACATACATTATCACACCAGTCTGATGTGGATAAGATTTTCTTTACAGTAGTACACATGGCCTGATTCAACCAGAATGTAAAAACAGGTTTATATATTACATGTTACTAACATGAAATTGCTTCTTGAGAGAAACACACTGATTACTTAGAACAAGACACCCAACTCTAACTTTATATAAATAAAATACACATTTTCCTAAATTTATTGGCTTTCTTAGTGAGGATAAAAATGAATTACAGAGGAAAACAATATTTAAAGGCAGCTCCAGGGATATAAACAGCAGTATCTGCTACAGTGAACAATTAAGGCTATCTAGTATTTATTTAACTTCTGATGTCTGCAATGCACTTCTAAAAACCGTCACTCTGGCCATAGAGCTGGCACAATAGTAAAGGCACTTGCCATCAAAACTTAGAACCAATGTTAAATCCCTGAGAGACACACAGCACAAGAGAAGAATCAACTCCTACAGGTTGTCCTCTGACCTTTGTACATACACAAAATTTATAAAACAAGCAAGCAACGAACAAACAAAAATCCATGCCTCTTGATCCTTATATTATCTTGTGTGAATAAAGTCTAAGGGAAATATTACATAGAGGGGAAGCTAATGCTATTAGCTTTGACAAAAAGATTGTGCTAGGGCCGATGAAGCTTCCTAGCAATTAGTTACTTTTAGAATTTCTACCTTTTTGGCCTTTCAGTGCATTTCCCAACCATTTTATTATCAAGTCTCAATCTAAATCAAGCCATCACAATAGTTTGAATCTCCTTATGAACAAGGAACAAGTCTCCTCAACTGAGTTCCTCAAGGCCTTGAAAGGAAAAGGAAAGAATGTCCATCAGTACTTACTTCCTGGATGACTTTTTGGCATGGATGAGTCTGTCCATTTTCTACAATAGGATTGGTGTGTCTGGGAAAAGACAAAAGCCCCAAACAGTGAAAGAAAAAATTAACTGAGAACTCAGACCATGCTCTCTGCTCATAAAATCAGGTGGTAGAGTCATTTACTTACATCAACCGCTTCTTCTAGCCTATTCAAGCAAATACAAATATAATTTAAGCTATCCCACAAACACACAAATATTAAACTATCACTTGTTCACTTCCACTAGAACAAGCAAATTCCATGTAACTCTGGCTATATGGGCAGCAGGACAGGCACTGCTACTTTTTCTAATATTTCTCTTTATAAACCTAACTGTATTTTTTTCCAAATTAGTAACGATAATACAGAAACTTTCTGAACCTTTCTAAGCACTAAAAGAAGCTCAGCCAGGTGTGGTGGTGCGAGCCTTTGATCCCAGCACCTGGGAGGTAGACACAGGCAGATTTCTGAAAGTTTGAAGTCAGCTTGGTCTACACACTGAGTTCCAAACCAGCCAAAGCTACATTGTAAGACACTGTCTCAAAAAAGGAAAACTAAAAGGCTCTAAGAACTATAGCTTACCAAGAGGTTTGCCATTGTTCTAGACTGAATCTATGATACAAATTATGGATCCACAAAAAAAAAAAAAAAAAATCCAACTTCTATGCCTAGTTCTACAGCCCACTAGCTTGAGGAAAAGCCAGGGAAATGACATGATTAACAATCAATTCCATGCTACTCTTTAAGAAATTTTAAGACGTTTAATAGTAACATCATAATTTTCTTCGTTTATATCACTGTAGATATTCTTTTATTTGTCACAAAAATAAAAGCTATTGTTATGCCAGGCACTCAGGAGGCAAAGACAAGTGGATCTCTGTGAATTTGAGGTCAGCCTGGTCTACAGAGCTTGTTCCAGGACAGTTAGGGCTATACTAAAACTCTGTCTTGAAAAACATAAAAAGCAAACAACAAATAACAAAAGCTAGAGTTAGCAGACCCTCACAAGAGCCTCCTAGCTATGGGCGGAAAGTGTTACATCAAGTCCCAGAAAGATACTTGATGGTAATAGCTAATAAGCAAAAACAATGCCCAACATTGGCTACTATGCAACCATTACTCTGATATTCCAAATGTCTATGAGTCTCACAAATTTATAAACTATGCAATTCAGCAAAGTCTTGATTACCATTACTCAAATGTCTTTTTAATCATGGCTTCTCTTGAATTCAAAGGATTTACTTCACCCAACACTGAAGAGACTGCATTCATTTCTGAACCCATATAATATAGACTAATGATTTCAACAGGATTGTCTCTGTACTAGCAGAGAGAAATGGCAGTCTCACTTAAGAGCCTTCCTTCATCTCCAAGAACTGGAATGACAGGCATGTATGACCGCTGTTGGCTTCCTTGTTTTGGTGTTTCATTTGTGCTTTTATTTGAGCTCTAAAAAGGAGTCTAGACATTCCCTTCTTACCTAAATATTACTGCCAGGCGATCTAAGAAGACAGTGGGATCAGAAGAAATGCCATTGCTGGGCTCCTGAGACAAGAGCTGAAGAGACAGACATAAACACATACAGATTTTTAGTGAATATGTAACAGATATCCTTATAGAACAGCACTTGCCTATTTCTTTAAGAGGATCCAAAAAAATTATTTAACAGCTTATTTCTTTAAGAGGATCCAAAAAATTATTCAAATGCTATACAATTTTTTAAGTTGAAAACTACTTTCCTGCCAGGCAGTGGTGGCGCACGCCTTTAATCCCAGCACTTGGGAGGCGGAGGCAGAGGCAGGCAGATTTCTGAGTTTGAGGTCAGCCTGGTCTACTGAGTGAGTTCCAGGACAGCCAGGGCTACACAGAGAAACTGTCTCGGAAAAAAAAAAAAAAGAAAGAAAACTACTTTCCTCCTTGTTGCACCCTGCATTAGATTGCATATCAGTATATTTACGCATCTGATCAATCTGGAAGATAAAATGATGTTATTTGATTTTTTTTTTCTTCATTTAATGTCTATGGGGCTGGAGAGATGGCTCAGTGGTTAAGAGCACTGATTTGTTCTTCCGAAGGTCCTGAGTTTAAATCCCAGCAACCACATGGTGGCTCACAACCATCTGTATAGCTACAGTGTACTCATATACATAAAATAAATAAATAAATCTTAAAAGGAAAAAAAAGATAATGTCTATAGCAGTGGTGACACATTCCTTTAGTCCCAATACTCAGAAGACAGAGGCAGAAAAATCTCTGTGAGTTCAATAACAGCCTGGTCTACAGAGTGAGTTCTGGGACAGCAAGAGAAACCCTGTCACATACAAAAAATGGAAGGTGGGCATGTCTATAATAGAAATTGTACATTATTACTTTATATTAACATATGTAGCATTTATATATAGCTTAAAATATTTTTGAAAAGTGTTTTGACTGTGTATATTTAAGTATGCTATGTGTGAGCCTGGTGCCCAAGGAGGCCAGAAGAGGGTACTGAAACCCGAACTCAGGTCTTCTACAAGAACAGCAGTGTTTTTAACCTCTGACCAGACCCTATATGCAGCTTTAAAAACAACAACCAAAAAGTGGAAGGCATGTAAGTGCCATGGAATGCATGTGGCAGTCACAGGACAATTTATGAAAATCAGTTTTCTCCTTCTACCATCTCCCCAGCCCCTTTTTGTTTTGATTTTTAGATAAGGTATAGCCCAGGCTAGCTTCTATCTCCTAGCAATCTTTCTGCCTCAATACTTTACTACTGGAATTATAGGCATACATCACTGTACCCAATTTTTATTGAGCTTTATATAATATAAAGTGTTAAGATTACTACTGCTTCAAAGCATGTTTTAAGCAAACTCTCTCTCGTTCTCCTAAAATTCCAATATTTACCACTATGGCAAATTCTAAAACTTCTATTAGTGTGTCTAATATTGCTGCACTAGAAATGCAGTTGGAGAAAGCTGAGAGCTTAAAAATGTGTTTCAAGAAAATGGGTAGCTGAGGCTGGCCTTGAACTCATGATCCTCTTGCCTCATCTTTCCCTATCCAGAGTTGGGATTACAGGTGTGTGCCAACACTCTTGGCTTCTAGGATATGGTTTTACTTGCTAACCTACATGGTCTTTTCACACTGGGCCTTCTACATGGTTATCTCCAATATAGAATATCTGCTGATTTTCAAGGTCACCTGCCACATAAACAATGCTTTGGTCAACAAGGGACTACATGTAAAAAAGTCATTTGATAGTACTATAACAGATTTGGAAAACTTTTAACACACAGCAACTTCACTCAAAAATCAATATGCAGCATTTACTTCTATATTTGTGAAGTATCTAATATGACTGATATGTTTACTATACTATTATTACTCTTACATTGGTTTTGTTTCTTTGTTTTATGAGTGTGTCACTATTGGTCCTGGCTGAATTCAATGTATAGCCTAGCTGGTCTCTAACTGCTGAATCAGTTTCTCACGTGCAGGGGTAATGTCTGCACTTACTTCTTATTTTAACCCATGCGCATACTCAGGAAGAAGAAACGCTATGCTAACAGCACCCTTTATACACACAGTGCTTGCTAGGCTTCTTCATTTTCATCAAGAGGTCATCTCAAATGATGGACCGGACCTACAGCTTCTGGCCATGTACAACACAGTTTAATGTTCGAATTCCTACAAAATTATCTAGTAATGCTTTTTCCAGACCATTTCCTTGCTGCAAGCAAACATTCAACTGCCCGTTACCTACTATGCAGATACTTAGAATTACTAATTTTAATACATTTCAGTTCATCCTCTTGCCTTTTAAACATATATAACTAACTTGTAAATAAGAATTATACCTTTACTTTCTATACATTTACATATGTATTTGTTTCATCCCTTACTCATTTGGGCTCACCTTTTTCAATGCCATAACTTGAACAGAACATAACTCACTAAGACATTCAGTAATCTTATCCAAAGGTAGTCTTGCTAGGACAAGAGCTGTTCCTGAAAAACAAAAATGACTTAAATGAAGAGCATATAAAGGCTGGACTGAAGTAATAAAATTAGTTAATCTACATTATACAAATAACAGAATTCTTTTTAAAAGATTAGCAACTGTTTTTAAAAACTATAATGTTTCTTGTATATACTTAGAATTCAGACTGATTTTCATTGATATAACTCAAAATTCATTTCTTAGCAGTAAACATGAGTGTGTTTAATATGACTGTGTTTCCTCTACCCCAAATCTATAACTATGCTGTAAAAGCATATGGCATGCAAGCAAACCTGATAGGCTTAAGTTTTGCTAAGAAAAGAATATATGAACACATATTAAACACTGCCCCTGAACAGGTAATTCACCTTCACAATCACTAAGTTCATTATAGCTGATAACCCCAAGTAACAGTATAGAAACTGTCACTAACCTTTTAGCAAGCCCACAGCAGCTTCGGGAGACAACATGAAAGAATCAAGAGAGTGGGCAATTTCTAGGAGTCCATTAAAGTGCTGAGCCATATGATCCCGACAAACGGAACAAATATTATGAATGGCTTTGGCTGCAGCAGAAGCCAAAGGCTTTTCACACAGGCCTTTCATCAAATAGCCCAATACAGGGTCTAAGAAATAAAGCAAAATATATATTATATATATATATCTGAAAATTACATATCTTGAGTATATATACTCCAGAAAAGTATATACTTTGTTACAATAAAGGTTTACTTGTTTTTCATAAGTAACTTACAAAATGAAATATATAAAGCACCCTTAATATAAAAAACATAAAATTCACCAGATGTGGTAGGTGACACATGCCTTTTATCTGAGCTCTTGCAAGACAGAGGCAGGTTGATCTCTGAATGTGAAGCCAGCCTGGTCTATGTAATGAAGTCCATACCAACCAGGGCTACATAGTGAAACCTTGTTTCAAAAGAACCATCAAGGGGCTGGAGATGGCTCAGTGGTTAAGAGAACTGGCTGTCCTTCCAGAGAACCCAGGTTCAATTCCCAACATCTACGCAGCAGCTCACTACTGTCTGTAACCCCAGTTCCAAGGGACCAGACAGTCTCACATAGACAAAACACCAATGCACATGAGATAAAATTTAAAACAACAAACCCCAAAACAACCCACAAATGTGGAACTGATCTTACTGATGTAGTGACAGGTGGCCCTAAGTTCCATTTATTGCATCTTTCAATCTTTCCTTCACTGTAATCATCTGTCCCTTCTAACCCTGCAGACAGCAATCTGAAAACCATTGACTATGAGCCCAAGAGATGGCTTGGCTATTGAAGAGTGTGCACTGTCCTTCTGGAAAACCTGACCTCAGTTTCCAGTACCCACACTAAGTGGCTCACAATTGCCTCTAACACCAGCTCCAGAATGATCTGATGCCTCTGGGTTCTGCAGGCACCTGCACTCCTATGTTGTATATATCCACAATGTCACACATAATTTAAAACAACAACACGTAAATTACATTTTATTATTTATGTGTAGGAACACACACACACACACATGTTCAGATGTGTGCACATGTATGTGTAGCCCCACAGTGGAGCCTGGGTGTCATCCTCTTCTCTGCCTCCCTAACACTAGAATCTGTTGGCTACATCATCTGTCGGACCTTCAGGTGTGCAGGACAAGTGCTTTCTCCACGACACCATCTCTCAAACCCTATCTGTATTACTTCTAAATCAAAGAATTTACAACTATTCCTTTATTTTACCAAAAGTAACTGTTTCAACAAGTTGACTGTAAAGGTTTACTTTTAGAGTTAATTCTACTCTTCTTATAAAATCATTATTTTAAGGAAACAAATATTAAAACAAACCAAAACAGAAAGTGCCAGGTGGTAGTGTTATACGCCTTTAATCCCAGCACTCCAGTTGCACAAGCAAAGGAATCTCTGAGTTCAAAGCCAACCTGGTCTATAGAGTGAGTTCCAGGATAGCCAATGCTACTCAGAGAAAGCCTGTCTCAAAAAAACAAAAATGAAGAAAAAAAGAAAGAAAAGAAATATTAAACATATTATAAGAGTGTAA
The DNA here is from genome assembly GCA_019843855.1 of Hylomyscus alleni. Lineage (NCBI taxonomy): Eukaryota > Metazoa > Chordata > Mammalia > Rodentia > Muridae > Hylomyscus > Hylomyscus alleni. Next base: position 8,277 of record JADRCC010316711.1, on the reverse strand, counting down.
GATCATTTTCATGTTAAACATGGGAAAAAAAACCAAACCAAACAAAACAAAAAGACAAAAAAAACAACCCAAACCTTCAGGAATCAAGGCAGTGGTTATCCTGGCCTGAGAATTGTAATTCAGGGTATATGCTTAGCTAGCATAAGCATGCGCCTGGAATTGATCCTCAGTACCATAAAATTAATCAATTTGTAACACAGCTTAGTATAGTCTATCTTCTTCCCTAAAAGCCACGCCTGTTTAGTTAAAAGACACGCAGAAGACCGAGAACCTGAAACAATAGCCCCCAAACTCCAGTATTGTAGGCTTTGGCTCTTAAGTGGAACATCAGCAATTTTGGTTATTTTTCAATATTAATACAGCATTTATTTACAGCTGATTTACAAATCTCAATAAGACCTTCAGTAGGCATTGAACTTTGCTGCTTATAGGTTATGACAAACAAACAATGACCTCACATTTGCTTCTTGGTAGAAAAATGATTCAGAAAGAAAATCTAATGTTGAAACAGATAGAAAAATTATAGAAATATAAGAATTAGAAAGCAGCAATTTGGGGGCTGGGAGGAGACTCATTGAGACTCACTTTAGTGCTTGCTGCCAAGCCCAGAGATCAGAATTCAGATCCCCAGAACCTACAGGAAAGGCAGACACAGCACTGCACACCTGTGACTCAGGGCTGGGGTGGACACAGTCACAGACCTGGAGCTCATTTGTACACTCACTATCTCACTACCTAATGGCAAGTTCCAGTTCAGTGGGAGACCTATCTCAAAGAGAAGGTCAGAGTGATAGAAGAGGGCACACAAAATTCCGAACTCCAGCTCCTAGACATGATGCACACGCACGTGGCACACACACACAGTAATTTCGAAAACATGGTGAAATGGAATGCTCTACTTGCACAGTGCTTATAAACTGAGCACACCTATCATAGGCTTCATGCACAAACTGAGAAAAAGAAAACATGTCTCCTTTTTGTGGAAGATTATTTGCAAACATTCACATATTTTGGGACACATAAAGTTCTCAGAATGAATCTCTTAAATTTTTTATTTTCTTTGGATTTCAGTCTTTATCTGCAAAATGGGGGTGTTGAGGTAAATGACTCAAATTCTAACTCCAACTCTCCAGTTTCATTTTAATTTATATTTATTTTGAGTAATTCTTAGTTTTGACATGAAACACGTACTTAACAAAGAAGACCCCCTTTCCTTTCTTTTTAGTCTATTAGCTTTCAGAAGGATAGTCTGACTAACTCACATATGTAGCAAAGACTAGCAGAAACAAGTCCTTTAAAACTTTTAAACTTAAACCAAAAAAAAAAAAAAAAAATTTTAAAAAGGCCAGGCGATGGTGGCCCACACCTTTAATCCTAGCACTTGAGAGGCAGAGGCAGGAGGATTTCTGAGTTCAAGGCCAGCCTGGTCTACAGAGTGAGTTCCAGGACAGCCAGGGCTATACAGAGAAACCATGTCTTGAAAAAACCAAACACTTTAAAACTTTTTAAAATTTTAAAAGTTTAAGTTTGTACTTTAAGAAAAGTACTTAGTAATTCAACTCCACAGCTGTTACTAGCTAAGCTGCTGACTTATTTTATGAGAGGAAAACAAGTCCAAAAGAAAGAAGACACCTGAAGCAGCTCAGGGGTGCCTGCAGAGGCTGAATTTACACTCACCCAGGAATTGAGGATTCCGATCCACTACTTCACTCATCTCACCAACCAACTCAATGCTGGTGTACCGCACAGCTGTATGCACAGTCTCTGGGAGATGGACAACTCCCTCTAGTACCTCCACAAGTGTAGGATTGTTCTCCCTGAGGAAAAGCAAGGACTTACAGTTACTGTCTATAGGGGTTATGTTCTAGCCAAGTAATAGGCTGCAGTGAAACTTCGTATTGCCTAAAGGGCTTCTAAGTAAATAACTATCCAAATGTAAGTGCTGAACATTTTTCAGACAAGGAGTTTAGTTTCTTGTTTTCTTGAGATGCTAAGAATGTGCTCTACCATTGAGGCACATTCCCCAACCCTGCATATTTTCCAAATCTTCAAAAGGGGGACAAAAAGTAAAAATACTAATATTGGAGAAGAACACTGCTCCTTCTTCTGAACAAAATGAAAGTATCTATAGACGTGTGCCTTCAAAAGGGATTTGCAATTGGAAAGGCAGCTATTAGCTGAAGGTGAGAGTCATCTTTTAAAGATTCTACTTCATTTATTCCCCTATCTGCAGCACCTAGAACAGTACCTGGCACATAGTGGGCACTCAAGAAATACTGCTTAATGCTTTAATGAATGAATGAACAAACCCAACAACTCTCATAGACAACTTCTATTAGCTGTTATCCACCAAAAGATTTCATATAGCTGGATAATGTAAACTTTGAGGTGTACCATCTCAGTAACTGAAAGAGCCCAAGAAAACAAGCTGCAGGGGCCACTAAGGTGCCCTGATTTGGAACAAGAGGATGAAATGTAAACTAACCAAACACTTTCTACAGTCTTGTGAATTTACCACACTCATCCTTCTACTGAACTGGGTTAAAAATACAGCAGGGAAGATGTTCCAGTCAGAATTTAATCCAGAAATGAAGATGTTTAAAATGAAGATCCAGGATTACAGCATGAGTACACCTACCTATTACTAGGTTTATTACATCCTTTAAATGGACAAAAAACAAAAACAAAACAAAATCCTGTAATCACACATTGGTTTGAAGTAAAGAGAAACAAGTAGTTATTCTCTCATTGATGTCTTAAACTTCCTATGGGCATTCAGCCAGTTATAGGAGTCTATCTATCCTTTTTCAAATCAACATCTACTGGGTACAACAACAATGATTTTGGTAACCCTCAGACAATCCAAGAAGGTTCCAAAGACATTAATTTAAGAGCAAATACTATAGTGAGTAGTTAAGAAGCAAAACTTCTATTAGAAAAAAAAAGTCCTAAATCATCTCTTCAAGTATCTCTTGAATTGGAAACATGTCTGAGAGTTCACAGACTAGGCCCTGAAAGGTAGCTAAGAAAGAAACACTGTCCTTTTAACAGGCACCCATCGCCTTAACCATCTTTCCAAACACGGTCCTAAATATAGGTGGAGTGTAAGTAAGTACATTGATCAAAACCCAATGTAACTTTAACATTATTACATCAATGTAAAAACTCAGGACACAAGCAAACCATTTAAGAACACTGCCATAATTTTCCATTCTAAGCAATTACAACTCAAATTTTAAAAATTTACAATTTCTCAATGGTAATAACGAAAGTAACAACTGTCATTTAGAATCTCTATTCTTTTAGGTGAAATGGTACCATTGCTCTGCCTCCACAACCCATAGATTCCCTAATACAGAAAGAGAACAATATAGTTTAAAAGCTAAGAATAACTTTCCCAAGGTCATTACCTTAATCTCACTGTTTTTAAGCAAATATCAACAATTTAACACTCTAATTCCTTGATCACACCCACTGTCACAAAAGAGCCACTGAAGGAAAAAAAAAGAATCAGTATTCTATTCGTAGATCAAGAGTAAAAAAGCTTAACTCTACGAAATATATTAAAATAAAGCGTCATCAATGCAGGCCATCCTGTACTAGACTAAAGTTTGAAGGCTGGACAACAGCATAAAAGTTGTGAGACTTTCCAATAATATATCATAAAGAAGTGTGGTGTAAATCTCCTTTCTCTTAGTATTTAAGAGTTCCCAACAAAAGACTTATTAGACACTCACGGATCAACACTCTTTGCTATAGCAGCCATGATAAAGAGAACCGCTTCTGTCACCTCCCAGGGTGGGTTGCCTTCTTTCAGAGTAGAATACAACTAGAGAAGAAGAGGTGGATTATGGATCCATTAAAGAAAAACAGAATTCCAAACACAAAACAAAAAATGTTAGTTCAAAGAAATCTGGTTCTTTATTTAAGCCCAGTCATCACCCAGAGCCGGCAAAGGGCAGTAATTTCATGTTTCGTATCCTACAAGTAACTGCTTTTAGTGGCTAAGCAAACATATTTAGAACCCTAAGTTTACACCAAGATTATCATGTGTCTCCAGAAAATGAATATTATGAAAAAAATGAAATATTAATGAGTTTATTCTGGTCTTAATAGCTGATCAACAGGTTTTCTTGAGCACAAATTCTGCATGTGCATCTGCTGTATAGTTTAATTAATGTCTGCATCAAATAGTAGTGCAAGTTAAAGTGCTGAAAGCAACTGCGCAGAAGGTTCTCTACAACAACATATCCAAGCACAATTAAAAAAAAAAAAAAAAAGGCAGACCTAACAGAATACCAAGTGATGTTCTGATGTGTGGAACATAACTAGATATTAGGCCAAATAAAATGTCTACAATCAAAAATAACCATAAAAATAAAGCAAATTTCTGCAGTCAAAAAAAAATGGAGAGACACTACAAAGGAAAGCAAAATAAACTCTCTCAAATGGTATCACAGAATTTTCAATGTAGTATGTAGATATTTATATCATTTCACAATTTCAATTAATGATTTAGTTAGCTTGTTTGCTTTCATTTTTGCCAAAGAACATCTTCTGAACCTGGAGTTCCACAAAACACACTAGGCAACAATGACAGCTTATATAATTAAATTCATAAAATTGAAGTCAAAGACACAGAGTCAGTGAGAAAAAGCTGAAATCTGAGTATCTGCCTACTAAGTCTGTTTCCTAAGAATCTCCACAGTGGATTCCAAAGACATGCTTTGTAATGAATAGTTATAATTTCATGAATGTCTCCTGGGTAAGATTATACACAAGTTTTATATACAAAATGGGTGTCAAACTCTCATCTTCTCAATTCTTCTTATGTTAGTTTGGTGTCACTACAGCACAGCATCCAAACTGTCACACCAGAACTCATTAAAGTATGATCCAGCAGTACAAAAACACCTGAAGTTATTCTAACATTAAGTGATGTGGAATGATGATAATGACTGCAACCTTATGAGGTAAATGTCACTTAATTCATCACCAGGAAACCACAGGAATATCTACCTCTGGAATGAAGCTGCACAAGAATCTAACTATGGACCAAGGAAATACCATATAACTAAAGAGTTGCCAGAACCAAAGCAGGAAAACCTGCTCATTTTTCCCAGTGGGTCCAAGTCCCTGTAAGTTTCCTGGAGATTTCCATATTTATCAGCGGCACACATGGAACAGCTCTTCTCAGTAAGAGTAATAGAATAAACCATAACTGAATTTAACTGTCCATGACAACTGGTTTATCAGACCCTAAACAAACATTGCTACTATATGCCAGGCAATGTGCTAGGCACCTACATATCTACTATCTCATTCGTTCACCAAGCTTGGGGGAAAAAAAAAGATGCAACATTTACAGAAGCTACAGGATAGAAGCAAGATAAACACAATCAATGTGATCACTAAAACTGGCCCAAGAATCTCCAAATGAACTTACCTGAGCAAAACACTCCATAGATCCAATCAAGAAAATCAAGTCCTTCACCAGGTCTGACACTCTCATTCGAAACTCCCCAAAGTCATCGGTCTCTTCAGGAACACCCTCCTGAAATTCAACAGCATGAAACACCTGTTCAAAACTCACCAGAGCTGTCAATTCCGTTTATAGACTCCATACAGAAGAAGAAGCCATTAGGGATCATAGCCAATGAAACAGAGTCTGAAACCACGAGTCTATGTTCCATTGTCATAGAAGGTCAAGTGCTCCGCAGTGTGTTGAGTCAGCAGAGCCTATACTCCACTTTCCTATGAAAATCCTTCAGTCTGTGTGTGACTATGTATGTCTATTTTTCACACCTTGTTTGTTTTTAAGAAAACCACAGAGGTGAAAAGTAACTCTAAAGAAGTGGTATAAGTTACAACCTGGAGAAGGTCAGCTCCTTAATACTAAACAAACAAATCTGAGGCTTCCTTCTTTAAAGTCTTAGAATAAAACAACAAAACCCAATCATTATCACAGTAACTTCACAAAGAATATTTTGGATTTTAAATCCTAACCCAATGCAGTGCTATAAAAAAAAGCATTACCAATTACATCTGAGACAGTTAAAGGCAGCTCTGACCACCTCGGGCCATGGACACCTAGTATCCATTCCTTAGTATCCAGCCATTGAGAACTGCTCATCTACTTCAGCCTCCTTGCTTTAGGAAGAAGAAACCAAAATGGAGAAATGAGGAAAAAGAATAGCTTTCCAGGGAAGGAGAGAAGCCAACATGGAGGCAGATGAACAGGAAGATGATCCTGATCCCATGTGGTTTTAAACAGCCACAAGTAGCTAAGGTTTTCACAAGGTTAGAATAATTGGGTTAAAGCTTTATCTTTATCAATTGGCTCTGAAATTATTGTATTGGCATCTTGTAAATTGAGATCTTATTGTTATATAAATCTGATTGGGTAATTAAAAAAAAAAAAGAATGGCTTTCCAGATGAAACAATGAATAAAATTCAAAAGTACTATAAATTTTCAAGTGTAGAAAATAATTTGCCAGGGAAATGGTGTTACAGGACTGTCAAAGAGCAGGAATCCACTTAGTGCAAGCACTGAACTAGCGCAGCTCATGTGGGATATTCCAACAACTAGGGGTCCTCAGTTTAGAAAAGTTCAGAGACAAGCAAGTCAGATTTAATCTTAAAGCAATTAAATTTACTCCAGGGCCTAGACCACAGCCACTCAACAATCAAGCAGAAAGATTGAATAACAAAGACATACACAAAGAAGGTGCAAGAGTTTTCCCACGAACTATGTTGTGAATCCAATGTTTTTTCTAAGAAATGTCTATATATTTTCTTTTAAAATATCAAATGATTATAATATAAAGAAACTGTATGCACACATGGAGAGAAATGATAATTCCCAACATCTTTACATATGTTTTTTCATTTTTTTAAATCTTAGTTTTTACCATTAAAAACAAAGTAGAGCCAGGCGGTGGTGGCGCACGCCTATAATCCCAGCACTTGGGAAGCAGAGGCAGGTGGATTTCTGAGTTCAAGGCCAGCCTGGTCTACAGAGTGAGTTCCAGGACAGCCAGAGCTACACAGAGAAATCCTGTCTCGAAAAAAAACAAAAACAAAAACAAAAACAACAACAACAACAAAAAAAAAAAACCAAAGTAGAAACAGATGTGGTGGTGCATACCTATAATCCCAGCAATCAGGAGGCTGACATAGAATTGGGAGTTCAAAACTGGTCTCAACTACATATCAAAACATTGTCTCAAAACAAAACAAAACAAAACAAAACAAAACAAAAACAAAGAGAAAGCCAGATGTGATGGTACATGCCTTTAATCTGAGTGTTTGGCAGGCAGAGGTAGGTGGATTTCTTGAGCTGGAGGCCAGCCTGATCTAAATAGTAAATTCTAGGCCAGCCAGTACTACACAGTGGACTCTGTCTCAACACAAAACGAAACAAAAAAACAGGCAAACCACCAAGGCCATGGAATACAGCTCATGGTGAGCACTGGTTTAGCCTGGTCAAAATCTAGATTTTGTCCCTAGCACTACACAAAAACAAAAAGGCCCAAGCAAACAGTACAGAATTTGACACATATTTTTACCACTTATCTAACTATCACTACTGCGGAAGTTATCACTATTAATTGTGGTATAATGGTTCATAAAGTTTCTGAACATAGTTAATCATTTTCTATAACATCATTTACAGCAAATTCCTAGGTAAACATTGCTGGCTCAGTAGGAACAATATTTCTACATAGGTCTAATTTTTATTATACTAGTACTGACTTCTTCATTGTAAGCTAAAGTGGAAAAAACCTGAAGATTGTTATATCTATTACCTTTTTTTTTTTCAGTTTTTCAAATTAAAACCAAAAGATAGAAATTTAAAGTAAACAAGGGTACTTACATGGTCTGGTTCCAACTGGCAGTGTCGAGCCAAGGCATGAAGCAGCCTCTGAATGTACGCTTTGAAGATACTGTGAATAACTTCATCATTGGTTTTGTATAAATGTTCTCCTAGTCGGTACCAAAAATTAAAGGAAATTTCTACTACCTGTTAGGTAAGAAAATATTGTTTATTTGTGGAGGAAAAGAACAGAAGAAAAAATAGTTTCATTACTATTTACCATACAGGAGGGACATACACTATTCCATAACTTATATGCATTAGTTAGGAAGCCACCTTCTCTACACAATTACAGATTCGTTACGTCACCTTCTAAATATCCTCCCAGTAGGCTTCGACAGTCAGTTACATGACTAGCCTTATATTCTCTCTCTCTCTCTCTCTCTCTCTCTCTCTCTCT
>JADRCC010316312.1:0-15963 GCA_019843855.1 Hylomyscus alleni | reverse complement strand
ACACACACACACACACACACACACCCCTATACACTCATTTGCATGCAATACACATTTACATGCAACACACATACATACATGTTTAAACTGTTTTTCATTATTCCTTTTATGTTTGAGATTATAATATAATGACATCACTTCTCCCTCCCTTCCTTCAAACTCTCAGAAAACCCGCCTTGCTCTCTTTCAAACTCATGCCCTCTCTTTTCAATACTTCTTGTTACAGGCATATTTGTATATGTGTACACACACATATACTCCTAAATATAACGTGCTAAGTCTTAAAATGTTTAAAAAGAGAGAGAGAGAGACTCCTTGTCAGCCTGGTCTGCTGCTGAGTTTTAAGGGTGAGTCCTTCCTCCTGTCAAAGAGAACAGGACGAAAATCACTGAACAGTCTCCCAGGACCCACGGGAGCCAGTTCACTGTGTGTTCCAGCCTGACACTTACTGTCATGAATCTGTGAGTGGCTGATTACTGCAGTGGGTGGTTCTCCTACTTCCCTATGAGGTTCCAGTTCATCCTCAGTAGACATCCGGTCCCTAAGTTCTAGGGTTTCCCTAAAAAGTGGGCAATGTAGATCCTAAATTTGAATTTATCCTTCAAAAAAAAATCTAAATTATTGAAGGAGAGTACTTAGCTTAGTCTAGTTAAATAGCTTGCTATGCAGACATGATGAACTGGGTTCTGTTCCCAGAACTAGTGGTGTTTGATTGTTTGTTTTTAAGCTAGGCTTGGTGATACCTACGCTTATCATCTTTGCAGTTGAGGAACAGAGACAGGGAGGTCTCTGGAGCTTGCTGGCCAGCCAAGGAGCCTAATTAGCAAGTTCTAAACTAGTGAAAGACCCTGTCTCAAGAAACAAGGCAATAAGGATCAGCACTGTGGTTGCTTTCTGGTTACCACATATACTACCCACACATGCACTCACACTCACAGGTAGGTAAACCTACACACAAAATCAATAAAGATCTGCATCATTTTACAGACCATTGAGAGTAAGATATTTTTAGGATCACACTCTTGAGGTCTTCTCCCAAACCTAAACATCCAGTTAATCATTCCTCCTCCATAGCATCTTGGCCGTCAACTCTTGGCCTTAGCAGAGACCCCTGCACCGCAAACCCAGGCCCAGACTCTTTTCCTCAGAGAAGTCACTGGAAGCCTCTATCTCCTAAAGTTTCCCTTTCAGGAAGTTTCTGTTTTCTCCCTGGCTGGGCAAGCAAGAGTCTGGATCACCTATTGTGGGTACTTTCAGGTCAGAGCACTTTCTCTCCAGTTCTTTCCAACGTTTAATCATGCTTACACAGGGAATTCTGAAGGCAACATGTATGGTTCCCGAGGCTCTGAAACCCACTCCACCCACAGCACAGTCAGAACCTGTGGTCATCGCTTGGCCAGGGTACACCCCGAGTGTTCTGACAGTCGAGAACTGGGCAGCAAGCTGGAAAACTAAACTTCCATTCATTTAAGAGAACTCCCACGTGGCTCACCACCCCTGACTGTTGCCAGCCTATAGTTTTCCAGCTGGGTTTTAACTTAACACCTTTTGAGTCGCTAGCTTCCAAGAGAAATGTATTTATATGCTTTTTGAATCTGACTTTTGGATTTAAAAAAAAAAATAAATGGAACCCATGGGACTGTGTTGGACACATACTTATAAATCCATGAAGGCTTAGCCTACAGAAGCCACAGGAAATACTATGATATTTTGGAAAAGGTCAAGTTTCATAGATTCTCTGAGGCACTCAGCAGGTTGTAATTATTTCTTTTATTTAAAAGCCCTCTAGATATTATATTTTTTCCAGAGGGTCTGCAATTGAGGATAATCCACATTTTTTTCATACTGTACATTCTTTTTGGCTGAGTGCTGGAAATACACAGGAAATCAAGTGGCTTCGGAGGACGCAGCAGAAGCCAGGCCATGAAGTCACTGGAGCAGAATGGGGAGTCTCCAGGCCTGCAGGTTTTGACCACCTCTGCCTGACTTTTATTTTTACAAGGAGGAGGGAAAAATGAAGCAGGTGAACGAACACACTGATGGGTTATGTTTTAACAGAAACCAAATGTCACTGTGTCCGCAGGCGGGGCTCGGCAGCTGGAACTGCTCAAGAGGTTTAGACACAGGACGACAAGACAGATGTGCTGAGGCAGCCAGGAAAGTAGGAAAGAGTTGCCTGTGTCTCCATTCAAGTTCCTGGTGCTGCCCTGGCCCCAACTTTTGCCGGCCTGGCACACAGTAAGGGCAGAACTGCCCATGCCAAGGCCAAAGAAAGCAACAGGCTCCCTTGTTTCCCAGACTCTGAGCTGTCTCTTAGGAAAAATCTGTGAGGACTCTTTGAAGACTCTTGCCTCAGAGGGAGAGAGGAAGGGAGGGAGGGAGGGAGGAAGGGAGGGAAAGAGGGAGGGAGGGAAAGAGGGAGGGAGGGATGGAGGGAGAGAGGAAGGGAGGGACAGAGAAGGGGAGGGAGAGAGAAAGAGGGAGAGAGGGAGAAAGAGAGAGAGGGGGAGAGGGAGAAAGAGAGAGAGGGGGAGAGGGAGAAAGAGAGAAAGATAGGGAAAGGGAGAAAGAGAGAGAGAGAACAGAACACCAGAATATAAGACGTTTAGTTTCAGCAACTCACACCAAAAAGGAAGGACCCTATCTTGTACCAAGAAGCAAACATCTGCTCAGCCTGGCCTCCTTTTCATAGGGCCAGCGCAGGTACTGGGAGGGATCATGTCTGCAGAAATAGAACTCAGAAGACCCTCACAGGCGCTTGGATCTTCCCTTCCCATCACCTCTGTAATGACAAAGATGCTGGTATTGGAATCACTCCTTGGCTACAAATCTCAATCACTGTCTGCTTCTGATTCTTTTGGGCTGTCTAGGACTGAGTAGGGTTAATGTTGCACTAAAGAGGATAGAAGTTAAGCCAGCATGAGCAAAGCACTCCTAGGAAGAGTCACAAGATGGCCTTTCACAAAGAGCTGTCCACTGAAATGCAAGCCAGCTAGTGAAGTCACTCTAAGCACAGGGCGCGGTGGCTGGGCATTGGCCAGACTCCGGACCAGTGGCCTGCACCCATTACACTCTCCAGCATTTCCATGGAATCAGCTCTGGGTGACGTGAGGTGGGGAAGTTGTCCTGTTCCCAGTAGGTTTCCTGGGACTGAATTTATTTCTCCTCTGGCTTCCAACTCTGAGAACATAGCAGGAAGGACAGAGGAGAGACAGTGTTAGCCTCAGGCAGGATTAGTCTGGAGGCCTCCAAGCCACCAGTTAGGAAGAGTAGCCAGGAGCTCCCTGAGCAGGATAGACCATGGCAAGTCAGTGACTCTGCATGGTTCCTCGAGCTTATGTCCCCTGAGCTCACAGAGGTCCGGGGTTTAGGCACATGCAGTCATAGTTGTCGCCTGTTTACTTGTGAGCACCCTGGCTTCAGGGAAGTTAATTAATCGGCATGCTCTGAGCCACACAGCAGGTAAGAGGGAGAGCGGGGGACTCAAATTCAATGATTTAACTACCTGATTCAGAGCTGTTTGATCTCTCCTCCGATAACTTCCTGAGCATAAAGGAGCTATGTAGGTATGGGTCCCTAATCTCTAGAAACGGATAGCCCACAGCAAACACACAGGTGTTGGCATGTCACCTGTATAAAATGGAGCTGTTAGGCAGTGGGTATAGCTCAGTTGACGGAGGTCTTGCTTAGCATACATAAAGCCCCGGGGTCCCATCCCCCCTGCGTCACAGAAATTGGATGTAATGGTGCATGCTTGTAATCCTAGCACTGTTGGGAGGTGGAGATAGGGGAATCAGAAGTTCAAGGTTATCCTCAGCTACATAGCAAGTCTGGGGCTAGCTTGGCTACATGAGATCCTGTCTCTACAGTGAAAGCAGCTGCTTCATGTTGCCAGTGTGTCTGCAGTTGTCACATCCAAAGGAAAACACACTCAGTTCCACAAACACTGTCAAGCAAATTCGATCTTCCGTTGGTCCATCTCCACGTTCTAGCAGGTTCTCCAAGGGATCCCCCTTCTTAGGCAACCACCCTACATAATACAACCCTGATCATGCCCCACCTTAAAAAAAAAAAAGCCCCACCTCTTCTCAGACTTAGTGCCCTCTGGTTTTTCTCTCCTACTCCTTATCTTCCATATTTAGTATGTCTCCTTCCCTGAATCTGGAATTTTCTATGTTAACCAATCAAGTAGGCTTGGCTTCTTCATTCTTCTCTATACCCACAATCCTCTGCTCTGATTGGGATTCTAAAGCCCAGGATGAAGTTGAACTAATGTCATATTTGCCCTAATGGGGAAGACACGAGAGAAGCTACTCATAGGCAGGTGACAGAGGGACAGGTCTTCCTGCAGGAGTTAGGTTCAGTTTCATTTTTCCTGTGTCATAGAGTTAAGAACAGCCAAGGCTTTGCGCATTTACACAAGAAACTGGGCCTTGACAAGTCATTCTGTGTTTCTGAACACTCATATTCTTTGCAGCAGTAGGCACTAGAAGCAGCCTAGGTGCCCGCCAATGATGGATGGACAAAGGAGTGTCAGGCATGCACAGAGAGAAATGCAGTGTGTATAGATCCTATTTTTATGTATATACACATCCTATTTTTACTAAACATGGAATCCTGCCACTTGCAACCACGTAGATGAACCTGGGAAGCATCACTTTAAATGCGATAAGGGCACAGAAGAACAGTTAGCATGTGACCTTATGTTTATTTGGAACGTAAAGGTTCATAGAAGCAGAGATAAACATGGTGTTCTCTGGGGGTTCAGGGTCTCCACAGCAAGGCAGGATTTCCAGAATGCTAGGGAATTATGGGTCATCTGTGAGTTCTATTACTCTCAAGTCCCCTGTGTCATTGGAAGTTCCTGGTTTGGCTAGGAACCTAAGCCGCTGCTTCCTTAAGCTCTTGTTCCCCACTTGCCAGACTTGCCTGTGGCCAGTGATGCCTATGGTGGGTCAGTGGAGACTTGGAAAGGATTTTGATGTCATCCCAGGCTGTCCATGCTAAGCCACAAGTTGTCCTATCCAAGCAAGAAGCCTAAGGCTTATGGGTTTCTTTTCTTAACGGCTGCCTGTCATGTACGAAGTGTAGGAAAGGAGGAGGAGGAGGAGGTGTGGCCTAGATTTTCCTTCATGCCGCTTTCTCCCTGGTGTATGGTCTCTGTCTGGTAGGTTCTGTAGGAAGCAGAGTCTGACCGGCAGGACTGGGTCGCCTCCTTGCATCCCATCACAAAACCACTACATCTCTGGCATAGATGCTCTTTGGGAGTAGAATAGTTATGGGGCTGGGAGATGCTCCATCCGTGAAGTGTTTACCATGCAAATGTGAGGACTGTAGTTTGTATCTCCAGCACTCACGTGAAAATCTGGGTGGGGTGGCATGAATCCCCAATCCTAGCACTGAAGAGCAGAGACAGAAAAGGAGCCCTGGTGCTCACTGGCCGGTTCGTCGGGCCAAATCATTTGTGTGTGAATCTCAAAACACGAGGTGGAGACATAGAGGAAAATACTCAACATCATGGACTAGCCTCCACATGTGTGTACACACAGGGTTATGCACCCTCACATGCAATCCCATACACAAGTGTACACCACCAGCATCACTTCCAAACAGTAGGTAAAACGTTGTGTAAGGACACAGTTAGAAGGAATGCATCCCTTCAGCCTGCACAGATACTTAGAAATGCCATTTTCTGTTTCAACTGACAGAATAGAAACCTAAGGCACTGGCATCACAGTATACCACTGTTATTGCTTCATTGTAATTAACCTTAAGAGAAGACCTCTCCCCAAGGTGGTTCCCACTGGCTCTCCACATGTATCCTGGAAGCTGTGGTTTATTTACCCCTGCCTGCTCACAGACAACCGTCTCACGGACAACTAGCTTTCCACATAGCTTGACCACCATCGTTGCTGCCGCCCTTAGCGATGTCTTAGGCTCAGGTTCCCATGTAGGACTGTGAATAGCTTGGCCAGACCAGACTGGGTGTCTACAAATGAACTAGAGCTCTTGCAATGTAAAAGGACAGGCAGTGTTCACAGACTGACCTCACCTCCCTGCCTCTGTGGGTCCATCAGGCTGTAGCACTTTTACTCAGCTGTGTTGTTTTTGTTTTTTTGTTTTGTTTTGTTTTGTTTGTATGAGGTGATAATTTTTCTCTTCTGAACTGGGGTGTAGTGGGGAAACAGAAGGGTAGCCCACACATTGGGTTTAGAGAATCCTTTGGGAATTAAAGTATTGAGCCAGGGACTGAGAAAGAAGCCGGAGGCCTTTGTTGTACCTTGAAAAAAAAATTAAAGCCAGCAAAAGGGGACTGCTAATCTCAGGTATCCCTTTCAGTTTCCCTTGCTTTCTTTCTCTCTGGTCCAATAAAGAGAGAGAGGAGTCAGGTGAGGTGAGGAGAAGCTGTTGTCTGGGAGATGGATAGATTTCTATCCCCCCACTATGTGTTCTATCAGCACTTAAGATCTAAGGGATGTGGTGGTGGTGGTGGGGTCAGATGTAGAGGAGAAGAAAGATTAACATGGAGAAAAGAAGGTAAGCGGGATGGGGTAAAAGGGAAACACTTTCTGTCATTCCAGGGAGAGCTCGGGAGGAAGGAGGGGCAGAGAAACGATCAGGATGGCATGCATGGTCCGCACAGAGTGGGACAAGTTTACTCCAAGTCAATGTTCCTGTTGGACCTACATAAAGTAAGGACTCGAGAGAAGTTCACTTTCCCAGTTTGAACTAGCTGGTAGTAAATCTTCCACAAAGGGTGCTTGAATCACCAAGCCTTTTCTATACAAACACAAAAGCAAGAAGCACAGCCCCTTCTTCCCCCATCACTTCCCGAGCCTTTATCTCATACCTCCTGCTCTTTCCAGCCACAGATTTCCATGGTGCCTGCAGAATCCCAGAGCAGCTTTACAGGGGCAAGCTACCCATTAGATCCAGGCTGGGGCCCTGATATGGCTGAGTTATGTCCCCAAATAGATATGCAAACATCCTGATCCCCAATACCTCAGGATATGACTGTATTTAGAACAAGGCCATTTAGCACAGAATAGTTATGTAAAAATGAGGCCAGACCTTGGTAGAGTGGTCCCTCATCACTATAGAAAGAGGGAACTCTCAGGACAGACATGCATGTCAGAAAAAAATGTAACACCAAGTTTAGAGTTCAGCTTCCACTACCCCTGAAGTTGGCAAGCCTAGATAACAGATCCCTCCCAACTGCCTCCCAAGAGAGCATAGCCCTACCATGACTTCATGGATTTGCAGCCTAGATATGTACAGAGGGGATATATTTTTGTTCTTTAATATGCTCAGCTGGCCTGGGATACATTGTTAAAGTGACCCCTAGGAAATGTGGTACCTTTAAGGACCCACTGAACTATCTGATTTCAAATCAGAAGGAAAGGTGAGTCTTACAATGAAATTCAGCCCATGTTACATTTGAATAGACATCCGATCATAAATGACATGTGTGTGTTCCTATGTGTGTCTGTGTGAAGACTAGAAGCCAACCTCAGTTCTCATTCTTCTAGCACTGCCCACTTTGTTTCTGGGACACAGGGTCTCTCACTGGCCTGGAGTTCATGATGTAGGGTAGGATGACCTGTCAGTGAACCCCAGGAAACTCTCTGTCTTCAACTCCCTTAGTCCTGGAACTCCTAGCATGTACTCTAGTGGCCAGCTTTGTTACATGAGTTCTAGAGACTGCAGTCAGGTCCTCTTGCTTGTACAACAAGCATTTTGCTGACTGAGCCATCTCTACAGTCTCTACAAATGCAATCAGAGAGTGTTTTTATAAAGGAGTAAGAGGCTTGTGAATGCAGAAGTACCTCCCAACACACACCCCAATCCATGATGCATCCCTGAAGCCCCCCGAATTAATCTAGAAAAGATGGGAGGTCTTGGAACCCATGGTTAAGGAAGGACTCAGTCCCAGCATTCTAAAGAAGAGTAAAGAGACGATCCTCTGGCTTGGCTGGTTCTCATCCTTCCTATTGAAGAGTTGTTTTGCATTTGGTTTCTCTGAAGGAGCAGACCCAGAATGGCTCCATATGAACTTTACAAATGCTCTAATCTTTTTTTTTAAGTTATATTGTTTTTAAATTATTTCATTGGGAGATTGGTGGCGAGTATCCCAGAGTATGTGTGGAGGTCAGAGGACAACTTGCAGGAGTCAGTTCTCCCCTTCCACCCTGGTAGTCCAGGGGATTGAACTAAGGTCATCACGCTTAGCAGCAAGTGCCTTTACGTGTTGAGCCATCTCGCCAGCCCTGATGCTCTCATGTTGCTGGAGTGCAGGATCCATCATGTTCTCTGTTTCTTCCTTGAGAAACTGCTTGCTTCCTTAAAATGAAAAGGTAGAGCTTGAAACTAGGTCTGTGTTCCTTCACCCTGGCTCCCAGTAGGACTTTCTCCTCAGCCATCACCCCACTTCACTTTCCAAGGCTGTATGACTTATTGATGACCCAATCCTGTAGAAATAATATGCACTCTACTTGCACTTGTAACCATTATACTATTACTCAGTGAAAACCCATCAAAATGGACCTGCTACAATCCCCACAGATGACAGCAGATTCACTAATTAGGACTTAACCTTGTGTTGAGCTAAATCAGCTAGTCCAAGCCCCAGGAGCCCCTTGCCCTGTCTCTTAGACAGAACAAGCTGACAAGCCAAACTAAACAGGAGGTCACAGTCAAATTCGCCAATGACTAAATCACTATCAAGAACCAGATCCAGTGGAGGGCTTGTTATAAACAGATCCCACACTTCTGGAATCAGTAGGTGGAGGAGGGGCATTCCCACCCCTGCTGGACCAGAGGCTCTCCTCTCAGCCTTCTCTCCTCTCAGCCTCTTGCTCTGAATCTTGTCTCTGAATTGATCTTCATTGATGGCGTTGGAAAGACAACACTATCCTACGGTTTTTAACAGATGGTAAACAGAGGAGGTACCCCAGAAGTTACAGAGCCCGAAAAGACACCGTCACCATCTCTAAAGGCCTCTTCACTCTGTTTACAAGAACATTCAAGAGTAAGTACAGCAGTGTTGACAGGGGTGTCCAATTTTTGTATCACTCACCAGACACATTCCCCTACAAACTGAGTGTGACGCAAAACTCTGGGGTAATGGCTCTGCAAGAGTTTAGGTTTCACCATGCACTGACATGAGACACTTAGGAAAGGATGCAAGGATGGGGTCCAAAACGACCCCAAAGGACGAGGAGCAACTAATAAAGGCACGCACTCGTTCCTCTAGCACTGCCCACTCTGTTTTCTGGGACACAGGTTTCTGCCACCCGCCTTGACTCCTCACTGCTGTACATCTTCAGGTGTGAATGCCTGCCCTGGGCAAGGGGAAAGAATGCTGAGATGGTTTACCCAGTAGAGCTGATACAGGGATGAAATTATGTCCTCAAATCACTACATTACGTCATAGACAGGGCCAAAAAAAACCAAACTCAACCAACCGAAAGTCCTTATTTACAAGAGCCTGTCCTTCTAACCTGAACAGCACCTCCTCTAGACTCAGACCCTCATGGGATCTGCCCCAGCTCTAGCTGAGTCCTTAGATAAATGTCAAGCAAGATAATAAAGGGAGGGGACAACTGCGCCAAGATAGGCACCACTCTTTCAGGGAGTGTATGGATAGTTACACCCCCCTGCATTTAGAACTGAGGAGGTAGGATGAACTTGGGATCGATTGCTACGTCACAC
Source organism: Hylomyscus alleni (assembly GCA_019843855.1). NCBI lineage: Eukaryota > Metazoa > Chordata > Mammalia > Rodentia > Muridae > Hylomyscus > Hylomyscus alleni. Next base: position 6,252 of record JADRCC010316312.1, on the reverse strand, counting down.
TGTATCTCTCTAATGATGGATGATTCTTTCTCAGTGAAACTTGGCTATTTTCCAGGACTTTATCCCCAGAACACTGTTGCTTGAACCCATTATGTCACCATGATTGTGTTTTCTACCAAAACCACCACCTTGTGACATTTTACCCACCCAAGCCAAGCTCATCTCTCCTGTGGTTTCTTCTACCACGTTGGGCTATGCATTGTGCTTGATAGACATAAACATGTTGGCCCCAAAGCACTGTTTATCATGTCTCTTCTGGATGTGACAGCGTGACTCTAAATCACTAAGTGTTTTTGTTGCTTAGCTTTTGCTTTTCTTTCTCTCCCTGCACTGTAAGATGCTTAGCATCCTTCTAAAGATGGCAGGCTCTCTGTGGTGCCACTGGTTTTGTTTTAATTAAATAGCATTCATTTCCATCCCCAAGTAGCAAATTGGGTGAGGGGAGTGGGTACAAGTTTCACATGCTTTCCCAGGGCACAGATTAGAATGATGCCTGCTACAGATTTAATAATACCTGCTGGCCCTGCTCTTTTTAAAAGAGCTGTAAAAATAGTGTTTGACAATATTATATAAAATCAACCTTTTACAAAGTGAGCTATGTTTAGTTAGGGGTCAGAGGACGCTTTGTTCAGAATGTCTTGTCACAGATGTCTTTTATCACAAGCAACAAATCTTTCTGTGTTGGTGAACATCTCTGAGGCAGATGCCCTGTGACCCTGGGTGGAGGTTTAGCCTTTGTTCTGTGATATATTTGCCTTCTCTCCAGTTGCAGGCTCAGTGACTCAGCATCTTTCTTGCCTCTGAAGAGATGTGATGGGCTGTTGTTTTTCTCTCTGATGCTTTCCACCCCAGAGTTCTGCTTTTGTAAACTGCCTTAGCCTTGCATGGATAAGGTGCACACCTTAAATAACACTATTAAATAACTCTCTTTTATACCCAACTGTGCTGCCTGTGGTTTTCTGCATGTTGGGTCTGTGTGTTCACAGCAGAGGATATGAAACAATAATGGCAGAGTGGAAACAAACACTTGACTGATGTGTTGGAAAATGCAAAGTTCCATCTTAGTTCACCATTGGCAGAAGTGTCACAGAGGTCTCTAATCTCATCTGTCACTTCAAAGAGACCACACAATCACCAGGACATTATAGGCAGTACTGAATGGTCTTTAGGAAGAGTGGACTGGGCCCATCTGCAGTGTGTTATGAAGGCATGGGAATATCTCTCAGACATGGAAATCTATTTTTCTTGAAATGTTTGAAAATAGAGATGTTGATGTTCAGTGCAAGGTACAGTGAGGATCCAAAGAACTCCAGCAATAGAGCTATGAGCTACATCTGTAAGCACAGACCACATTGAAATCCCCAGATTGAAATCCTCGTCTCTGCACTGTTCAGAAGTGCAGGCAACCTCCAATTCCTTAAGCTGCCAACACTCATGTATAATACCAGAATGTTCCCAGAGTTACTTAAGAAAAGAGAGCTCTCCAGCTATTTTTTAGGGGAATTCCAGATGTGGTCATTGGCCGGTGTTTAGGGAAGTAATTCTCAACCTTTATCAGAGATCGGAATCACTAAGAGAACTAGTTCAAACACAAATTGATGGGCCCCACTCCTAGGTCTCTGATTCACTGGGATTGACCAGGGACCCAAGTTTGAGTTTCTAGAAAGTTCCCCAGGTAGCACTGAGGCTGCCGGTTCGAAGATCACTTTTGGAGAAACTTCATTTAGGTGCCACGGTGAGCAGACTATAGCTGGGAGTCACCGTGAAAACCCAGGCTAAGTACCGGAGTGATTCACCTCAGGGATGTATATTGAAGGGTCAACAAACCTGCTCCATCTCCATCCATGTTCTTTCTTCTCCTTATCATCTACTTCTCCTTTTCCTTTTCTCCCCACCCCCACCCCTCACTCTCATCTACAGGTAGGTAATTGAGTGCATACAAGTTAGAGTGGTCAGCTTCCTAGCCACTGGGAACACAGGGTTAGATCCCAGGCCTCAAAAATCCCTAGAGAGATGTAGCTCATATGTGTTTCTATAACCCTCCTTTCTGTCTGCATTCATGGCCAGATGTGATTCACACACACTCATATACCCTTATTTTTTTTTCTTTTATGTATTTTTAAATGTAGGCAGATTCTAGCTGGATTTGCATTCTAGAAGGTTCTGTAAGGTGTCTGCATACCTCTGTTTTCTGGTGGTCCTCTTTTTCCTTCATTGATACTCATTCTTTGGGGATACTCTCTGTAAACCCCCAGCACTGGCAACATCATGATTTACATGTTCACTAACATCTAAAGAGCTCTGAGATGTGTTATTTTCTTCAGATCTCACAGTAAGACTGCTCACTGTAGCATATTTTAGTGACCACATAGGTGCCCTGCTTGTCACAGGGACTCACGCATATACTAACCATTCCCAGAATAGCTAGGATTAGCTTTTGTTCCTTCACTTTCCTCTTGTCTCTCAATACAGTCCTCTGTGTATGGTTACCACCGCCGGAAGTCTTAAAAATGCAAAGATATCACCCCAAGAAAGCAAGGTGGGGGAGACCAAGAGGACTTTGCAGGGGACTTTGACTAATACATTTCCTTATTTAGCTCTATTTCCAAGTTTAGGGAGCTCATAAGAAGCATAATTGAGTCTACCGCTTATAAAAGTCCTGAGCCACAATTCCTCCAGAGGAACAGGCTAATACCATCTAGGCAATAAAGGGGCCAGCAGAGGAGCAGGTGTGAGCTTATTTGCCACACAGTCCCCAGGGCCTCGTGTTTATGAGACTGTCCCTTTAGACAAAGGAAATTTCTATCAAATGCAGGCCGTTTTTGTTTAAAACAGTAGGAATGCAGAAGGAGAGGGTCTGCTTCTCTGGGAATTGAGGATAAAGAAGTATGTTTGTGAGAGTGCGTGTGTATTCACACAGGCTGTACACACCTGTGGGCACAGGTGCGCATGCACACCTGTGTGCGTGTGGGGGGGGTGTAGGTGTGTATCAGTCTTCATCGGTAAGGTGCATAAGAATGGGGAGGGAGTACATGATAAGGACGTGTGAGCTTAACTTTGAGAGAGAGGAGGAAGGGGGAGAGAGAGGAGAGAGAGACAGAGACACACACACACACACACACACACAGAGAGAGAGAGAGAGAGAGGGAGAGCGAGAGAGAGAGAGAGAGAGAGGAGAGAGAGAGAGAGCACAGAATGAATGCTCAGACAAGCATCATACTCACTCTCAGCCTTCTTCTGAAAGTTAAACCCAGCTGACTAAATGAGGTCAAGGCTGTGTGTGTGTATGTGTGTGTGTGTGTGTGTGTTGGATGTGTATGTATAGTGTGTATCTGTGTGGTGTGTGTGTGTATGAGGTATATGTGTGTGTGTGTATGGGGTGTGTGTGTTCGTGTGTGTGTGTGTGTATGTGTAGGATGTGTGTGTATGGTGTGTATCTGTGTGGTGTGTGTGTATGAGGTATATGTATGTGTGTGTATGGGGTGTGTGTGTGTGTCTGTAGGATGTGTGTGTATAGTGTGTATCTGTGTGGTGTGTATGTGTATGAGGTATATGTGTGTGTGTGTATGATATGTTGGTATGGTATTATGATATGAGTAGTGGGGGAGGGGTACGTGCATGTCCATGTATGTTTTCATTTCCTTGATTTTTCTAAGGAGGATAACTTTAACCTTAAAAATCTACTAAGCTTCCTTAGCTAAGCTAGTAGGTTCTCTAGTGAGCAGAAGACCCAGGAGGCTGGCCACTTGCTGAGAACTGCCACAGGAGGGAATAATCTTGGCCTTCCACACTGGTCCATCACTCTGCCACCTCTTAGGAACTTGGAAGTTTCTGGCTCAGCCTCCTACCCTCTACCTTGCCAGCTTATATAAACCAATATCTTAAAGTTCACATCCTTTTCCTGTTTGACTCTGTCTTCTTGGATATTTGCTGCATTTTAAAACTTCATGTAGTAGGCTGGGAGTGGTAGCTCATACTAATGATCCCAGCACTTAGGAAGCGGAGGATAGCCTGGGCCACACAGTGAGTAGCAAGTGCCTCTCTGGGATACTGTGTATAAGACCCTGCCTCCAAAAGAAAAAAGAAAAAGAAACCTGCAAGTTAATACGTTTTCTTTTCTTTTTTTTTTTTTCTTTTTTTTCTGAGACAGGGTTTCTCTGTATAGCCCGGAACAGACCAGGCTGACCTCCAACTCAGAAATCCGCCTGCCTCTGCCTCCCAAGTGCTGGGATTAAAGGCATGTGCCACCACCGCCCAGCCATTTTCTCAATTCTTTGATAGAATTAAGTTTGTAGGTATATGCACAGAAACTATATTATCTGAAGGAAATATCTGAAAGCCACACCTCTACTAAATATTAAGATTTCTATGTAGAAAATGTTGCTAGAGATTTTCTGTTTCATAGTCTGGTGAGTTAGACCTAGATCACACAACTGTTAACACGTGACACATGCTGGATGCTCTCTCAGACTCCAGGGAAACAAAGCTTTACCTGCTCGGAGTTTCTAGTCTGATGTGGAAGGCTTAGAGAGACGGCCCTTTTTCCCTGGGTTGTGGCCTCCTCTGAGAACACTTGGTTGAAAAAGAACCCAGACAGCAACTTTAGGCTTATGCAATTCGAACTGACTTGTGAAATTCAAACTCGTGGTTGGTAATAATGGTGCTGGTGACTCCCAAGACCAAATGACAAGCTGGATACCACCAACTACAGTCATTTAGTGGTGGCTGCTGGGAGTGCTGGGTGCTGGAGAAATCTGAGGTTGAGTCTTGGTTCAATTGGAAAGAGTACCGCAGCCGATAGGTGATTTCTAGGGAGAGGCTGAGTTTGCTTGCTCTACTCTGTCTCCATTTCAATCTGTGGAAAGAAACCAACTTCCTTAGGGAAAAAATAAGACAGAAAAACAAAAAGATAGTTAGACGGAGCTCACTCAGTCCAGTGCTTGCCTAGCCTACAAGATTTGATTCTCTGCACCACAGGGGGCGTGGCAGTGCCACATTCTGTTAATCCCAGCACTCTGGAAGAGGAACCAGGAGGATCTGAAGTTCAAGGTTATCCTCAGCTACCCAGGGAGCTGAGGTCAGTCTGGAATGCAAAACTAAAGATCCTTTTTTATTCACCTGAAGTTAGAATTTGCTCTCAGTCATTGGTCATTTCTGGGCAGGTGATTCTTCAGCAGACCTAGAACCCTGGCTTTTTTTCTTCTGTGGTCTTCCCTTAATGGACTTCCTCTGACAGTGTCTGAGAGGCCTCTCCCACCAGGAACACTCCACAGGCTCAGTTCTAACCATCCTTTCCGGGAAAGGAAACATCCACCAATGCGGTTGCCCATTCCTAGAATATCTGTTGAAGGAGAATACCTAGATGATAGAATGAGCTTCTGCTGTTGAAGCTGGAGCCTTTTCCTGTCCACTGCTCAAGTGTCCATATTATCCATTGCTTAGTAACCCTGGCTTTCTCCACGTGCTGGAGCCTCTATATGTCTCACATTGTTAGCAAGAACTATCTGGGCATGGTTGTTGTACACAGCTGCAATCCCCATTAGCCAAAGGGCACAGGAACATGAGCTCAATGCTTGCCTGGGCTATAGTGATTTCAAGACCAGTCCGGACAATTTAAGATGTTTATGCAACAGAAAAATTTCTTCTAAGTTTATCAGCTAAAGTGTAACATACAGAGACCATATAGAATATTGCCAAAGGAAAACACAACTGAATGCACACACATATACAAATTGGAGATATTTGAAACATCAGAAGTAGCCCAGAAGTTTAATTTAAAAGTTTATCTTGCAAGAGACAAGAGAGATGTGATGCAGGAGAAATAAAAGAGATTTCTGGGTTTTGTTATGTGTACTACGGATATCTGTTTAATTATTGACAGCTTGTATGTATTGCATTTAATAGTTTAAGGACAGAATAGTTTGCATAAATTACAAGGTAACCACAAAATAGTTCAGTCCTTAAAAGGTTAAAAATCACTGGACCATATTAAAATTTTCAGAGGCAAATGGCATTTTAAATTTTATTTGCCTACATATGTAAGTATACTGCATGTATGCAGTACCCAAGGAGACCAGAAGAGGATGTTGGATCTCCTGGAGCTAGAATTACAGGCCATTATGATCCACTACATGGGTTCTGGGAATTGAACCCTGGTTCTCTAGAAGAGCAACAAGTGCTCTTAACCACTGAGTCATCTCCCCCAGACTTGAGAAAAACATTTTTTTTTTTTTTTTTTTTTTTTTTTTTTTT
>JADRCC010316181.1:0-12175 GCA_019843855.1 Hylomyscus alleni | reverse complement strand
AGGAGGCAGAGGCAGGTGGATTTCTGAGTTCGAGGCCAGCCTGGTCTACAGAGTGAGCTCCAGGACAGCCAGGGCTATACAGAGAAACCCTGTCTCAAAAACAAAACAAAACAAAACAAAAAAACAAAACAAAAAAAATAAACTTGGAGTGAAGGTGAGGAAAGGGTCTGTAACAATCTTTTATGGTCTTGGAAAAACATAATTTGTTCTAGATTTCCTTTCTCCCCACCCCCCAAAATATGTCTGTATCAGGCTGGCACTTAGGGAGCAGAGCTAAGTGAATCTCTATGCTCAAGGTTAGCCTTATCTACATAGCAAGTTCTAGGCTGGCCAGGGCTAAATGCATACTGAAACAGTATCTAAACCAACCAACAAACAATAAAGATACCTGGCAACTGCCTGAGCATTTATGGACTGAAGAGATGGCTCTAAGCTTAAGCGCATGTGCTGCTCTTGCAAACCCGACTTTGGTTCCCAGAACCCCACCCCGCTCACTCAGTTGTGACAAGCTAGACACCGAGCATAGAAAATACACTAATTTATCTTTGGACAGACAAAATGTTGTCTAAAAAGAACAAATGGATGCAGGATAGTCAACTGCCAAGCTCTGTCAAGGCAAGTAAGCAAGTCCTTCATAATTCCTCCTTCACATAAGGTCCATCAGATATTCTGGGCTAAAAGGCTAAAGATAGATGCTCCAACACTATGAAGAATATTGGGGATTGTCTAGGAGGTCAGTTACCTCTGTCATTTCTATAATTTTCGGAAGCTGAGTTCCCATGCTTCATATATACTCAAGTAACATTTATTCCTTCTAAGTCTCTGATGGGGTTGAAGACTAGATAGTTATACAATTAAACTTAAGCTTTTTAGCATTTAGGAAATGTTTTAAGTCTAAAAAGATATTTTTAAGTTAATATTGCAAATTAAGATGAAAATTAAGATAGAAATTAAATTAGATACAAAACTCTAAACTCACCAAGATAGGATTGATAGTAGAATATTTTCTGAATTGCCAAATATAAGAAGACTGCACTATTTAAATATAACTCTTACTTAATAATTTTCATAATTGTTTTTACTGTATGTTGTTGATTATAAGAGAATGATGCTTTGTAATTAGACAAAAAAGGGAAATTGTGAGGTTTTATCTTTGTTTATATTGTAATGCTAAATACTGGTCCCCAAGGCCTGGTTGCCCCCAGGGAAAAAAGATTATCCATATACCCAAGTGACATACTCAAGTGATACTATGTAATCTTGCCCCCTAGTTATTACTGATTGATGAATAAAGATGCCTACAGTCTATAGCTGAGCAGAAGAGAATAGGCAGTGTTGTTGTGTTATCAGGCTTAGGGTCTGAAGAGAAGAAGCAGGAGAGAGGAGGAAGCCGCCATTGGGTAAGTGAGTTAGAAATGCATGGCCTGAGGGCTGGACAATTGGGGTTAAGACCAGTGCAAATGGAACATAGCAAGTTATACTTCAGAGTTATTGATGGGGAAATAGATTCTAATAGCATAGAGGGTAGATATCTGCCCAGCTCTAGTGCTGACTAAGGCTTACCATAAAAATAAAAGTTATTTGTCTTTTAACTGGGAACTGAATGATTAAAGCAGGGCAGCAACCCCAATTTGAGATTAAATAATTAAGACAACAACCAGGTCTTTACTGAAATGGTAAATAGTTTGCTAAATAGCAGAAAGAATACAAAAGTGGGTATTATCAACTAATTCTTCCTGAATTCATGCGTTGAAGTCTCAACTCCATGGTGACCAGGCTTGAGGGGAGATAGGGCTTTTGTGGAGGTAACTAAAACTAAATGAAGTCATTACGACGGGATCTATATCAGTAAGATTACTGCCTTTGTAAAAAGAGGAAGAAGCAACTAAGAGTGTCTCTTCTTGTGGGAGATAGAAAAGAAGAGGTCGAGCAGGATGTGGTGGCACACACTTTTAATCCTGGGCTGCATGAGGCAGAGGCAGTTGGATCTCTGAGTTAAAGGCCAGCCTGGTCTACAGAGGGAATTCCAAGATAGCCAGAGTTACACAGAGAAACCCTGTATCCAAAAATAGATAAGTAAGTAAGTAAGTAAGTAAGTAAGAATAAAAGGAAGGAGAAAAAGTCTTGAGTGTCCAGAGGGCACATTGGTCTTTTTTTTTTTTTTTTTTTTTTTTTTTACTTTGAGACAGGGTTTCTCTGTGTAGCCCTGGCTGCCCTGGAACTCACTCTGTAGACCAGGCTGGCCTCGAACTCAGAAATCCGCCGGCCTCTGCCTCCCAAGTGCTGGGATTAAAGGCGTGTGCCACCAATGCCCGGCTGGCACATTGGTCTTAAACAGTTTTCAGAATAGTAAAATTTAAATGCAAAAAAAGTCAGTGTTATGATTGTTGGACTCATTAAAGCGTTTGTACTGACCATCAGCTTTTTCTAAAGACTCTGGTTTTGGTTTTGGTTTTAGTTCCACAAGTCACCTTAAACAACTGAGAGCTTCTAATAGAGGAGAGAGAAAGTAGAAACTTGAGCCACTGTGAAAGCCACGGTCCCCATCCTCTGAAAGAGCTGTGGCATGGGCCACACCTACGACAGGACCTCACCCCAGCCAAAGTCCAATTTGTCTTTGAAAAAGAGAGTGGAAGAACGGTGAGGTCAAAGGACACATGTTCCTGTTGATCAAGCTCAGTTCCAGGAAGAGGCTGATCCACAGAGTCCCATGAGCTCAGGAACCTTGTAGTTTGCTGCTTCTTTGTGGAGGACAGGATCTAGGCACTTAGAGAAATAGGAGGACGATAGGAATTACTGATTGTGCTTGAAGCCCAAAGGAGGGCAAACTATCACTGCAGTCAGGCTAAATCACACCCACTGCCATTTTAAATGTGTGTATCAATATTTTGCTCATGTGCATGTATGTACATGATGTGTGCCTATTGGATTCAACTGGGACTGGGGTTATGAATGGTTGTGAACCATTATGTGGGTACTGGGAATGGAACTCAGGTCTTTTGCAAGAACAACAATACGTTTTTTTAAATTTATCTTTTTTTTTTTATTAGATGTTTTCTTTGTTTACAATATCTCCTTTCCCAGGTTCTCTTCCAAAATAAAAAAGTAAAAAAAATAAAATAAAATAAAAAAAACCCAAAACTAAAACAAACCCCTGTTTCCTCCCCCCACCCCCTGCTCACCACCCCAGCCCCTCCTGCTTACTGGCCCTGGCATTCCCCTACATAGAACCTTCACAGGGCCAAGGGCCTCTCCTCCCATTGATGACCTACTTGGCCATCCTCTACTATACATAGGCTGCTGGAGCCATTAGTCCCACCATGTGTGTTCTTTGGTTGGTGGTTTAGTCCCTGGGAGCTCTGAGGGTACTAGTTAGTTCATATTGTTGTTCTTCCTAAGGGGCTGCAAACCCTTCAGCTCCTTGTGTCCTTTCTCTAGCTCCTTCATTGGGGATACTGTACTCAGTCCAATGGATGGCTGTGAGCCTCTACTTCTGTATTAGTCAGGAACTGTCAGAGCCTCTCAAGAGACAGCTATATCAGGCCCCGGTCAGCCAGCACTTGCTGGCATCCACAATAGTGTCTGGATTTGATGATTCAATATGGAGAGGATTCCCAGGTGGAACAGTCTCTGGATTGTTCTTCCTTTAGTCTCTGCTCCATAGTTAGTCTTTACAACTCCTTCCATGGTTATTTTGTTCCCCTTTTAAAGAAGGAACAAAGTATCCACATTTTGGTCTTCCTTCTTCTTGAGTTTCTTATGGTTTGTAGTTTGTACTTTGTGTATTCTGATCTTCTGGGCTAATATTCACTTATCAGAGAGTGCATACCATATGTGTTCTTTTGTGTTTGGGTTACCTCACTCAGGATGATATTCTCCAGGTCCATCCATTTTCCCAAGAATTTAATAAATTCATTGTTTTTAATAGCTGAGTAGTACTCTGTTGTGTAGATGTACCATGGTTTCTGTATCCATTCCTCTGTTGAGGGACATCTGGGTTGTTTCCAGTTTCTGGCTATTATAAATAAGGCTGCTATGAATATGGTGGAGCACGTGTCCTTATTACATGTTGGAGTATCTTCTGGGTATATGCCCAGGAGTGGTATAGCTGGGTCCTCTGGTAGTACTATGTCCAATTTCCAGAGGAACCACCAAACTGAATTCCAGAGTGGTTGTACCAGCTTGCAGTCCCACCAGCAATGAAGGCATGTTCCTCTTTCTCCACAACCTCTCCAGCATCTGCTGTCACTTGAGGTTTTTTTTTGGGGGGGGGGGATCGAGACAGGGTTTCTCTGTATAGCCCTGGCTGTCCTGGAGCTCACTTTGTAGACCAGGCTGGCCTTGAACTCAGAAATCTGCCTGCCTCTGCCTCCCAAGTGCTGGGATTAAAGGCGTACACCACCATCACCCAGCTGTCACCTGAGTTTTTTATCCTAGCCATTCTGACTGGTGTGAGGTGGAATCTCAGAGTTGTTTTGATTTGCATTTCCCTGATGACTAAGGATGTTGAACATTTCTTTAGGTGCTTCTCAGCCATTCGGTATTCGTCAGTTGATAATTCTTTGTTTAGCTCTGTACCCCATTTTTTAATAGGGTTATTTGGTTCTCTGGAGTCTAACTTCTTGAGTTCTTTGTATATATTGGATATTAGTCCTGCAACAATACTTTTAACTATTGAGTCATCTCTCTAGCATCTCCACTGTCTTTTAAATTAGGCCTATTACAAGGCCCAGATTATTCTAAGCCCAATGGACTAAGAATTTTTTATTTATACTACTGAAAAGTTCAAGTGACAAGCTAAAAGGAGATCTGCTTTCATAAAGTTATAGCTGACAAAATTCCATTTGTAGTTTGTGCATGTTTATATATGTGTATGTATGTGTATAGGTGTGTGTTTATGTATGTGCATGTATGTATATAGGTGTGTGTATGTGTGTGTTTGTGTTAAAAGACACAGATCAGGTTTGGTGACTTCTTTCTGACTGACTTGCTGGTTTGGTTTTCAAATATTAGTTTTTGACTGACATTCAACTCTGTATGTCCTACAGATGTGTTCTTGCATAACTTAGTCTTTCTTTCTTTTAATTGTTCACTTCATCCTGTATAGTTTCTGTCTGCCCTGGTTAGAGTTTCTATTGCTGTGATAAACACCAGACCCAAAGCAGCCTACAACTCATGGGCCAACGTCCATTATGAGGGAAGTCAGGGCAGGAACTCAAGACAGAACCTGGAGGCTGAAACTGAAGGAGATGCCATCAGAGTGTTGCTTGCAGGCTCTCTCCCCATGGCTCGCCCAGCCTGCTTTCTTATACTATCCTGGACCACATGTGCCGAGGTAGCACAAAGCACGATGTGCTGATCCTTCTCAAATCTGTCATTGATGAAGAAAGTGCGCCACAGGTGAACGACTCCAGCCTGTGTCAAGTCAGTATCCTGTGTGTTATTAGAGGAATCAGAGTTATTCTGAATAGCTTTTTAATTTGCTCTTCATAGCCTCAGTTTTAAATAAGTACACACAGCTCCATTCACCTTCATTGCCAGTTCTTCATGTTCTTTGTTAACTTAAATTCTACAGGCTGAGCAGCATACGTGCTTAAGAAAACATGCATGTGCAAGTGGACTTAAGCACCCACATCAAACATGTCCCTAAGGTTTGCTTAAATAAGAAATATAGTATAAAAAACATGGTGCATGCCTTTAATCTCAGCTCTCACCAGGCCGTTTCTGTCAGTCTTCTCTTCTCCCATCATCACTGCCCATTTCTTGACTGTCTTGCTTAGAACATCATCAGTCCCTCCTTGACGTCAGTCACGGCTCAGGTGTTAATTTCCTGTTGGGATTCCATATCGTCTCTCGTACTCTGTACTGTACCCACAGATCCGGGTGCCTGGACATGATGCTCATTTCTTACTTACTTCACATAGGTGCTTTGAGCCACTTGTCACTCTGGCCCTCTGCTCTAGTGATGGGGAAGGAGATGCATAGAAACCTCTGTGGGACAAAGAGATGAACACAGTACTGGAGAGTGAGCGTGTGTAATGGAAACCCAGAGAGCGATTGGTCAGTCTGGAAGGAGAAGCTGAAGGTTTCCAAAGTAGACAATGGACGGGTCTTATCAATGAACAGAAACGCCTTCTGACCCACAAAAAGGCAGTGGAATGAAGATAAAGACTGAGAAGGATTGGACCCCCAGGGAGGGGTGCTCAGAGAAGAGGGAGGGGCTGCCAGTGGCCCTTAAATGCTCTAACATTAGGAAGGATCTTGAACTATGTGCAAGGGATTTTCGATTTTAAATCAAGTCATAGACAATTTTTAGTAGATCTTTTGTAGTTCTTACTGCTGTTAGCAAAACCAGCCTGGAACTAAGACTAGGGTGGACTCTAGCAAGGAACAGTAGAATTCAGATGGGGAAGCTAGAGAGTGGCTGACAGAGCTGTCCAGGCAACGCATGGTAAAGGGCTTAGATACAAAGGGAGATGAACTGGGTGGGAGATGGAAGGCTAGAAGAAACCCAAGTGTCACTGGATTCCTGGAGTAAGTACATCATTGCACATTTACCTACAGGACTTGTGGATAGTAACAGAAGTAGCTCAGAATGAAGTGAGTTGAATTTTATGTTAAGGTATAGACAGATGATAGGGATGTCTAAGAAGAGATGGTCAAAAGGAGAAGTACTACATACCAAAGGGTATCATTTAAAATTATCTTATCAGCTATGAATAGAAGGTTTGAAAGACCTGGGTGAATCTAAAAAGCCATGTTTGCATGGATCTTCTTCAGCCATTCTGGTAAGCCCCAGGAATGGAGAACAGTAATCAAGCCCCATCACATCCCTATAGAGCTGAGTTCTGAGGATGTAGGATGAAGGTGATGACATCACAGCGATCCCCAGGAGCTGAAGGAGCATCCTCCCAGGCCACTGCTGGTTCTGCTCTGTGGGTCTCCGTGTTGGTCAGTGCTCATTGTCCACTTGACAGAATCTAGAACAACCGAGAGATGGGCTTCTCGGATGTCTTTGGAAATTATCTTTATTATGCTAACTGAGGTGAAACCATTCCCTGGCTATAGCATACATGGGACCGAGCTACAGGACTGGCATAAGAACTGGTGAAGTAGGCATGCTCTAATCTGGGAAATCTCAGAGATCTGAGACAGAATGAAACAGAGCTACCCCTCCCAGCCTCCAGTGACTGCTCTGGAACACATAACCATGACCATCATCTAAGAGGAGCATGGCCACTGAACCACACAGCATAGCACCTGGAGCTCTTCTCCATGCTAATGAGATATCTAGATAGCCTTCGCTTCCTGGGCACTCTCACGCCTTCCCTCAAAGGGTGTAGAATCCCTGGTTCACCTCAAATAAATTGTATATGTTCACATCAACCCCCAATAAAGCAATATGAACAAGCAAGGATTGTCTCAGAGCTGCTTCTTTACAAATCACCGTGGGGAAAGGCCTTTGTGTAAGAGCCAAGCATTAGGCTCTGGAAGAAGGCTTTTCTCTTCTATCCCTCTGGTACTTTGCACTCACTCCCAATCCGACCAGACCCTGCTGTCTTGGGCTCTGCTTTCCCCTTCCTGTCTGTTGTTCAGATACCCCGAGGGGAAGTGGGGACTTCTGAGCCCAGTTCCTGACTTCCTCTCCAGGCAGTACACCTGGATCCCCTATGACAAGGTGAAGGAACTACAGTACTCATCCCAGATTTCACTTTTCCCTTCCTGTCTGATATGCAGACACATCTGATGCCCTGAAGGGAAACAAGGGCTGTGACCTCTTTTTTTTTGTTTGTTTGGTTTGTTTTTTTGTTTTTCTGAGTCAGGGTCTCTCTGTGTAGCCCTGGCTGTCCTGGAACTCACTCTGTAGACCAGGCTGGCTTCGAACTCGGAAATCCGCCTGCCTCTGCCTCCCAAGTGCTGGGATTAAAGGTTTGTGTCACCACTGCCCAGCTGGCTGTGATCTCTTTACTCTGGCCTTTTCTCTGCCTTCTCCTGGCACCGTAGAGGCATCTAGACACCCCCAGCAGAGAGGCAGTTTAGGTAGAGAAAGAGCTGAGCAAAGGCATGTATGTAGTCTGTGCTGTTTCTTATTGTTGATGATCTAACAGTTCTGCCATCTATAGTGAACACATTCAAAGGCGAGGTGCCCAGCACTGAAAGGCGCTTGACTGGACAACTGAAGAGGGCATGCTTATCAGTAGAGAGAAGGCATGTTTTCACTGGCTTGGCCTTTATCATTCTGCCTAGCAACTTCAAAATCTGGTCATTAGCCTAATGTTTTCATACATGATCTAGACTATGGAATAGAAAAATGCTCCTGTTTTTGTAGAAGAAATTGTGTGGAAGAAAAGAGAGAATCCGCGCTGTGCTCCTGTGGATAATATAAGGACAAGAGCAAAGGAAGATCTTTGTGCTTAGGCAAATCTGAATCTCATTTGATGTGGGAGGTCTTAGATGTGTGCCAAGATTTCTCCCCAATTGTTCATCCTGTAAAACACTTGTCTCTTGAGATTAATTCCAACCATGGGAATTATCCTGGCTGATAAAATATTAGCACGTATGGTATGTGAAAACTTTTCTTCATCCTTTGTTCTTTTGCAGTGAATCCTGAAGCTTTGTGTATTATAGTGATATCAGTGAGATGATCTTCCCACCTGGGTATGGAGTGAACATGACCATCAGAGTCCGTTTGCTGACCAGTGTAAGAAGATTGTGCCTGGCCAGGCTCAATGGGTATAAGCCCTTGCAGCACAAACCAATGATTTGAGTTACATCCTGGGAACCCATGGTGGAAGGGGAACAAAACAGAGTAATCCCTTGACCTCAAAACATGGTCACCGTGGCTTGAAATCATCACACACATGTGTACATGCATGTACATGCACATGTGTATACACACACACATACATGCTCACAAAGGATAAAAAGAAAAAGAAATATAATGGAAAGGTAGAGAGATGGCTCCGTGGTTAAGAGCACTGGCTGCTCTTCAGAGGTCCTGAGTTCAATTCCCAGCAAACACGTGGAGGCTTACAACCATCTGTAATGGAATCTGATACCCTCTTCTGGCATGCAGGTATATATTCAGATAGAGCACTCATATACATAAAATAAATCTAAAAATATTTATAGCGGAAACACATCTCAAACTATTTAATTAAGACTCTGAGATGTGGGATGACTTGTTTGGTGCAATGTAATTTAGCTTCATCAGACTAATGCATTGATTGAAAAAAAATTGTACCAGAAGCCAGCAGCTAATAACACAGCCCCTGAGGTATGACAAAGAGGCACAAACGAGTCATCACAGAGAGCAACACTGTCAGGCCATAGAAGTAACAGTACGCAGACTGGATAGAATTCTGGAGAAAGCTTTAATAGAAACATTCATGGTTATGTAGCTGGAATTGAAAATGAACGTATTCAAAGGCACAGCACCAAGCACTCCAAGGCAGTTGGCTGGAAAATGGAAAGTACAGCTTTGGTAGATCAGCAGTTGACCGGGAGGAATTGTCTCAACCCTGCAGTTCTGTTGACTGAAAAAAAAAAAAAAAACGCAAGCAGAGAACTGTGGCAAATGAAAAGCATGTCTGCATCATGAGGTAATTGTTACATCGCTCTCTGAGCTGGCCAGAGCTCTTTGTGACAGAGAGATGGGGATGGCTTCAGGCTCCACAGGTCAATAGAAACAGAACGAGGAGACTTTAGAGCAAAGTCATTCGATGGCCTGCAAGCTGGGGTCCCTTAACATGAGGACCTGGGATCCCTTAGAATGAAGGGGATGCCTGGGGGTTGGCCTTGAACTTTAGACGGGCTCTGTAAGTGTGACGACTGTTTTCTTCTCTGTTGCCAAGGACACCAAAAGAATGGGCTTATTAAAGTAAAAAAGAGTAAATAAATCATTTCTCGACCCCATGGTTGCCGCATAGCATCCAGGATGGGAGGTTTATCTGGGGCCATTCACAAAGAACAGCGATTCTTTGACGTGTGGATTCCTGGATGTTTCCTAAACCTAACGGGACAGAAGCACTTGATCTTTCCTTCGCTGTGGTCTCTCTGATGCCTGCCGTGGGACACTCTCTGATGCCAAGCTGCACTTGCCCGTAATCCTCTGAATCCTCCTGGCAGCTGCACACCTTTCCTTCCCACCCCGGAAACGTAGTCAAAGATAAGGAAGGGACCACATGGCCATCCGTGCAATCTCAGCTCCTCTTTTTAGCCAGACCGAGGATGGGAGTAGACAGGTAAATGTTTATGTCAGTCTTTTATTATCTGTAAAATAACTTGTGGTATGACTATTTATATTTATTTAGCAATTTTTAAATGGTTGATGCAGACAGTCAGGTTTGGGGAATATCTTTGGCTGAATAGATATGCATTTGTTTATTTATTTGGGCTTTTTTAAGCCTTGACTGTCCTGCAACTTGCTATGTAAACCAGGTTGGTCTCATCTCGAACTTACTGCCTCTGCCTCTCTGGGATTAAAGGTGTGTACCACTACTGCCTGGAAAAACTGGCATACAAGTATAATTCTCTGTAATAAATGCTATTATACGTAAGCCAGGCAGAGTGGTACATGTCTTTAATTCAAGCACTAGAGACCAGTAGGTCTGTGAGTTCAAGGTCAGCTGGAGCCATATAATAAAGAGACTGACTAAATAAACAAAATGTAAATGTAACGAGCAATGAAAGCCTGAGAGACTGTAGGCTGCTCTCGGGAAGGATAGACAGAACTGTCATCAGTTAGTCAAGGGATCAGGTGAGGTAGCAAGGACAGGAAGCTGTCTGGGGGACAGTGAGAAGCTGGCAGCCTGTGGAGCGGTCACTAAGCAGAGTGGGAGGGGGTAATGGTAGGAGGCCAGAACATTGGGGCCCCCCCAACCATGCTAATAAACTCAAATTTCATCTCAGAAGCAGAGAATGGTGTGGAACTATTTAATGCAGGGAAAGGGAGCTCCATATTTCAGGAAAAATCACTCTGGCTGCAGTATGGAGCTTTTATTTATTTGTTTATCTATTTTGATTTATTTGTAGGGTTGATTTTATTTATTTATCTATTTTTTATTTCTGGGTTTTTTTGTTGTTGTTGTTGTTGTTGTTTTTGAGACAGGGTTTCTCTGTATAGTCCTGGTTGTCCTGGAACTCACTCTGTAGACCAGGCTTGAACTCAGAAATCTGCCTGCCTCTGCCTCCCAAGTGCTGGGATTAAAGGTGTGTGTCACCACTGCTTTATTTTAGGGCAAACACTCACATAGACCACACTGGCTGGCCTTGAGTTCCTGTTTCCACCTCCCAGTGCTAGGATTACAGGCCTTCAATGGCATTCTGAGACGCCTGTAGAAAGTTGGTTAGAGGGCCTTAGAGATTAATCTGGCTTGAACTTAAACCTACAGTCTATAGTGCTAGCTTTAAGGTATTTCATCAGGGCAGGGGAGGGACTATGTGGGAACCGGAGGACCAGAGCCAGGATCTCTACACAGAGGCCCGTGAGTGTGGAGTTCAACTATAATCCTGGGAGACAGAAATCAGGGATCCCTGGGGCAAGCCTGCTAACCAGACTGACCAAAGTGCCAATTGCCAGGATCAATAAGAGCCTCAGCCTCAGTAAACTGGACAATGGTGAAGAAGACACCGAATGTCAACTTCTGGCCTCCGTTTGCATGCACAGCCAGGTATATGAGCATCCCCACATGCAAACAAGCAAACTTACACCCACACAACGTCTATATCATACCATAAACACACATGCAAACAAGCATGTTCACACTCACAGCATAGACAGCCGAGCAAACAAGCACACACACACACACATGAAGAAAGTTTTCTTTCAACAATTTAGCTCAGTCACAGTCCTTATCTGTTACACGGAGGTAATTGTATCCATCCGGCATCGGAGCGATGAAGATCAAGTTCGTTATGGCCATAAGCACATGTAGAGAGCCAGGTAGCCCAGCAGACACTGAACCCCTTTCGCACAAATCCATCATAGTTAGCAAAGGACCAATGCCCTTGACACAGTGCAGAATCAAATGTTCTTTTTGTTTGTTTGAGAGTTATTATTAAATGAGTTTCTACAAGATGTAGAGACCACATTGGGTTTTCCTGCAGTCCTTTAATCATCTCTGTGGGTCTTTGCAGAACTCTCTCCAGTTTCTCAGAATTCCATGTCAATTGT
>JADRCC010316139.1:0-12656 GCA_019843855.1 Hylomyscus alleni | reverse complement strand
TCTCTCTCTCTCTCTCTCTCTCTCTCTCTCTCTCTCTCTCTCTCTCTGTCTCATTTACTCATCCAGGCATAACCATTCCAGACTTAAAGGAGAGAACCTTTAAGTCTCTCCAGGCATAACCATTCCAAACTTAAAGGAGAGAACCTTTACCCTGCCTGTGTTGGGGATTCCTTCTCTTCCCTTTGTCTCCCTGGACCTGAGCTGACTTTGTACTCTAGATAGACTAGGGACTGACTACACATGATCAGTGTTCACAAACCATTTCCTGAGAGTTGGTCAGACAGTCTCATGCACCTCTGGTTAGGAAGGTAGTGGAATGATTGTTTATACTGGGACACCGTTGGTCCCAGTTTAAACCTCAGTTTCTACTAAATAAATGACATAGATTGAATGTTAGAAAACAATAGATGGGTTCTTGCCCCCAAAAGCTGACTAACTAAAGGATTCAATTAGGAAGAAGTTTAATAGAATTAAAACTTGTATATACTTTGACATTATCAGTAGGTTTGTAGTTCATTTACTGGAACACAGAGAAACTCCTATTCTGCTTCTTTATTTGTTGTATTGTTTTGTTTTGTCTTCTTTTAGTCAGATCTCACACTATAGCTGAAGCTAGTCCCAAAGCCTTTTATTTAGTCCAATGTGGGGTTATGAGAACTCTCCTGACTTGCCTTTTTGAGTGCTGGGACAAGCCCAAGTCACCATACCCAAATCTAGCGTTTTATTTACCATTGGAATTGCATGCAAACAATCAGTTTTCTTCACCCAACCCCTCAAATAAAAAGGTATGGTATGCACTGCTAAGGGTGACCATTCAGAAAACTGAAAACACGCTGAGCAGGAGTTATGTATTACATGTTAAAGCAGAAATTGTAGAGTAAGATTTGTGCCTGATCAAATCATAGATTTTGGTATACTGACTCATAAATCAGCTCCTGAAATTCCAAGGGTAACAGAAACATTTATAAATCCAAATTTATGTGGGATTTACTGCCCGGGTGACTATCAGAGGGAGGCTATGTTTATAAATCTCTTTTCAATTTACAAAGCTACATTTTTATACACTCTTGACACTCTTGATGAGGATACATTCCAACGCTTTCTGGTGTCACTGGGAGCACACAGACTGAAGGTAGTGCTAGAAGGAAAGTCAACTGCCTTAAATTATTTAATGATAGGTAATGTTGTATGCCGACCTATTTTAAAAAGCAATTCATAATAAAACATCTATGTTTGATACATACTGATTAAGATAAATTATTTGAACACAAAATGACATATAAATATTCATATAACTTAATTATTCATATAACTAAGTTCCCAAATCATCTGAGAGCATGTGTATTTTCAGAAACATGAAATGATTCAATCTCTTGATGATGTATTATGGTCTGTGTTTACATTTTAATTAGGCAAACATATTTTCTAATATTAAAATAATGTAATTTTTTTTTACCAGTATAAAATGCTAAAGCTGATTTTGTAACCAGCTTGGTAAAAAGGTATTCTAAAGGGACACTTGGGTCTCACAATTGATTATCAGATTGTTGAAACAATGGACTCCAAAGAAATGGGAATTTTTCCAGGAATCTCACGCTGAGAGGTAGGCACCAGCCAGCGGGGTAACTTCTCTCCTTCCAAGAGACTTCAAACAATTTTAACAACTTGTTGGGTCACTACAGGATGAAACTGAAACCTACAGGAGATGGCTATGCTGACTGCCCCTGCTCAAATGCCTGTCCTGGCCCTCTCTACATTTATACTTTAATCCTACATCAGGACCCTGAAGATGTACTTAAGGGTTTGCTGGATCTCTTTGTCTCTTTCCCAATATGACCTCATTAAATAAATCTCCTTTTTCTGACTTCCACTATTAATTTATCTCTCTTTATTAGCTAGTGAGGACCAGTGGCTTGACCTGATATGTAATAAATATTTTGACCTCCTTGGATCAATACAAAACAGAGCATAATAAAGGATAAAATGTATCCACTATCTACCATAGTCTGTGTTTAAATTTTAATTAAGTAAATTCATTTACCAATATTAAACCCTTTTGCTTTGTACCTCTTTTTGTGAAACCACCTTTTCCAGAGTCAGGTCTTTCCCATGTGATGTCCATGTCCAGAACTGTAGGACTTACTTTCCACACGCACAGTGGTATTCTTCAAAGCCTTTCCCTGGACCTCTTTATCATTTCATCCCATACTCTGCTCTCAAGCCCCCTCCACAGCATTTGTCCTTCCTTCACAGAAAGTTGCTAATAAGTAACTCAAAGGTTTATGTGTAAGATGGCAGAGTTCATAAATGACAGTACATATAAATGGGTTCATTTTGGAATGGTTCCTATTTCATCATTAGCATAATAGTTATTACATATATTTATTTAATAAAAATATGTAGAATTGTTTCATAATGAAATAACATTGCTATATAATAAAATTAAAGATGGTTTATATTATTTATTTGTAAGGAATAAAAGGCAAAACCAATATAAGTTACCATACAATGGCATACAGAATCCAGTAAAAATATCGGTTCTGTGGCATCAAGACACTGAAACAGAAGTAGCCTTGTGTATCAATTACTCTAGGACCAATTTTTGCCTTACTCAGTAGATGTGTTGCTTAAATTATGTGACATCTCAAAAAAAAAAAGAAAGAAAAGAAAGAAAGAAAGAAAGAAAGAAAGAAAGAAAGAAAGAAAGAAAGAAAGAAAGAAAAAGAAAGGAAGATAAGAAAAGAAAAGTTTGTTGTGGCTTACAGTTTCAGAAAGATTTAATCCATCAAAGCAAAGACAGCATGGTGATAGGAGAGGCTTTGTCTGTGGAGCTAAAAGCATACAATTCTGGTTCCTTATAATAGGTAGGAAATGTAGAAAACAGACTAGAAACATAAATGGGTCCATGTGTCACGACTCACCTCTAGTAACCCACCCTTGCCAGCCAAAGCTCTATCTCCTGAACACCCCACAACTTTTAAATTGGTGCCTCAAGCTAGGGACTAATCATTCAAAGCATGAACCCATGGGGGACATTTTAGATTCAAACCATAACACCCATCATATATTAGTTCATATGCTTGAAGCACACCGTGACAGAGACCATGTGGTATTTAGTCAGGGCTAAGCATCAACTCCTATTCTTGACTCATCTAATTCCATAGGAGCCAATGGGGCAGATTCTAATGACATCATCATTTTATGATCATCATTTTCCCAGAGGTACTGCTTTTTAAATTTGTCTTTTTCAGACTTCTGAGAACTTACTGCTCTCCTTACTCTATTCAAGCACTTTAACCAAACAGAACTGAACCTTTGTATTTCATCTTCAATACCACTCAACAGAGTTGCCTTAGTAATTTAAGATAAAGCTTCAGGGTCAGTCTATTTAACTGTAAAGAAGGTATAGCTCACGAAATGACTGCTTAATTATGTATCATAATTTGATAATTAAGTAGATTATTAGGATTCTAAAATAAAATGATTTTTGATGTGGTTTATTTCAACTAGCATGTTCCCAGGACCATTTGTTCCAGGATTTGCCTGTGAGTGGAGATGGTAGAAACAGATTTGGCTCATCCATATTTCACCTGCTGTATCTGAGTGTCTAGATTAAGTCCTGGGAAAATGTAGTTTTAGAAGTCATTCCCAGAAGAATTTCATAAATATTATCTATTGAGAACGTATGCTTTAAGCTAACTTAAATGCTATAAAATCTCTGATTTAGGTTTTGCTGAACGGACACAATGAAGACTCGTGTTTATAAATGCAAAACACTTTAAAAGCTTGCATGCCATTTAAGAAATAGTATTTGATATATTTTTTTTTCTTACCAGCGGATACTGGTTTGAAATTGTTATTTGTAACAAATGATGCTGTGCAGGAAAGGAAATGACTGGCATGGGTGTCTAGGTCTTTGAATCAGACTATTGATTAATTGAGACACCTGGGGGTTGGGAGGCCTAATGGCGTAATATGAAAAACAGAAAATCATTTCAGGATAAGCTTCTTTCCCGTGAGAACTATTTTTTCCCTCCTCCCAGAAATGCATAAACTTGGGGCCTCCTCAGTTCTGTGCATGCTCTTTCTTAAATATTTAGGCTAAAGAAAAGGAAGTCAAGATAAATTCATTTTCTTTTTCTTTCTTTTTTTTTTTTGATTTAATGGATTTTTAAAAATGTTTGGAAAGTCTGCCAATGATTAGAAAGTCTTGATTTTAATATTGTTATCTTCCTTCCCAAATAGCAATGAGACATTTCATAAGACATTATTTTTCTCTTAATAAACCTATTTAAGTCATTTTTACTCCTTTTCATGATGAAATTTAATTATTAACGTCCTTAGTTGTCTGTTTTCCTGGTCCTGATCTTTCCACCTTGCCTATGGGTTCTCTTTCCATAAAGCATATGAAGCCAATATTTCAACTATTGCTGCACTGAGTTTCCGGTTAAGTGTGGATGTGTGGAGTGAACCATCCCCCCAAAGATCTCAGTTACTACTTGAGGTACTTGCCCAAATAGAAAATGATAGGAAGTATTCAGATTTTAAGCTGGAGTAGAATGTCAGAGATATAAGTTGTCTTAGTATTATTTATAACTTGCTGGAATAACAGTTAATTAAAATGAAAGATGTACTAGAGAGGGCTGGGTGTGGTGGTTCATTCTTTCAGTCTCAGCACTATGGAGGCAGAGGCAAGTTTGAAATCAGCCTGGTCTCCCAAGGAAGTTCAATGACAGCCAGGGCTGCACAGAGAAACCCTGTCTCCAACAACAACAAAAACAATAACACAGAGAAACCCTGTCTCAAACAGCAACAACAACAACAATAACACCACAAATGATATAGGAGACAGCCAGGGCTGCACAGAGAAACCCTGTCTCAAACAACAATAACAACAACAACAACAGAGAAACCCTGTCTCAAACAACAACAACAACAACAACAACAAAACAACACAGAGAAACCCTGTCTCAAACAACAACAACAGAGAAACCCTGTCTCCAACAACAACAACAACAACAATAGCAGAGAAACCCTGTCTCCAAGAACAACAATAACACCACAAATGATATAGGAGAGAGATAAATAATTACATGTAGGCTCACATGAAATTCGCCATAGATAGGGCATTCTTTTTCCCCTGGGAGATGATTTTTCCAAACATAAGGTTTTTCATTGCTGCTCATAAAATCCAGCATCTAAGCTGTGTTTCCCCTTTGATTTGTTCTTTTACTAGAAAAGGGAATCATGATTCTTTCATTAAGCATTTCTCCACAATAATGAACCCTGGGAGACTTAGTGTCCCTGGTGGACAGTGGATGGCTTAGTGTTTTTTCTCTTTTGAAAATTTTAAGGTATTATGAGTTGTGGGCTAATTAAATGGGTTCGTGCACTTCTTTTTATTTATCTGACAAATGTAATAGCTGTATCTGCTTGTCCCTTTATGCCAACAATGGATGGTTTGTCAATACGTAGTATGATAGCCACACATTTCAGCAATTCCTAAGAGAGACATTTTGGTCAAATAGAAGGAACTACTGTTAGATATTCATCATGAGTAAATTTAGACCAACATAGGATGTATGGGTCTTATCCGGCAATGAATCTTTCAATACCCCATGAAAGTGATGTTTTAGTCCAGTGCAAACAATTGTTGTTAGATATTCTTTATATGTATGCAAAACTCTCTACATGAAAAGCTTAAAGGATTTCTCAAAATACATCTAAATCACCAAGCAACTTGGAACCCTGGACACGTACTTTTGCAGGCTAGGTTTTCTCAGTCTTGCCACTATTGACATTTTGAACCAAATCATTCTTCGTTGTGAAGTACCAGCCTGTACATTAGAGGATGTTTAGCAGCATGCCTGACTTCAACCCAAAGATTTCAAAGGAGTACCAGTGGCATCCCTTTTCTTAAATATTTTTGAAAGACATTTTAAAGTATCCACTTTAAAGTATAGGGGCAAAAGTCTCACTAGTTGAAAACCACTACTGTAGATGTCTCAGGATTTTTATCCTGCTCTAGCCAGACAACCTAATGTTACTATTATGATACGTCTTCGTATGTCTTACCCTGAGTCCATTGCTAAACCATTTTCTCCAAATTTGTGTACTCATTCATCACATACAGGAGACATTTTTATTCACAACTTCAAGATGTTATTCTGGCTGGTTTTGTGTGTTAGTTTCACATAAGCTGGAGCTATCTCAGAGAACGAGCTTCCCTTGAGGAAATGCCTCCATGAGATCTAGCTGTAAGACATTATCTCAATTAGTAATCAAGGGTGGGAGGGCCCATTGTGGGTGGTACCATCCCTAGGGTGGTGATCCTGGGCTCTATAAGAAAGCAAGCTGAGCAAGCGAGGGGAAGCAAGCCAGTAAGAAACATCTCAGTGTTGAGGTGTATTTTGAGCCGGGCGGTGGTGGTGCACACCTTTAATCCCAGCACTTGGGAGTCAGAGGCAGGCAGATTTCTGAGTTCGAGGCCAGCCTGGTCTACAGAGTGAGTTCCAGGACAGCCAGGGTTACACAGAGAAACCCTGTCTTGAAAAACCAAAAAAAAAAAAAAAAAAAAAAAAAAAAAGAAAAAGAAAAAGAAACATCTCTCCATGGCCTCTGCATCAGCACCTGCTTCCTGACCTGCTGAGTTCCAGTCCTGACTTCCTTTGGTGATGAACAGCAGTGTGGAAGTGTAAGCTGAATAAAACCTTTCCTCCCCAACTTGCTTCTTGATCATGATTTGTGCAGGAATAGAAACCCTGACTAAGTCAGATGTGTATACGTGTAACTGATATGTTTGTATTACAGTATTCTATATGTTCTTCATAACACCGAGAGATAAACATTTTCTACTGAGGAGATAAAAATGGGCATAAAACCCATGGTTTACCAGTAACAGCTTAGTGGTTCATCTTCACAGATCTTGGTTGAATACAGTTGGGGAACCATCCTTGTTAGACATAATTCTATGCTTCTTAATAAAGATATGTTGCGGGTAACAGAACTCAATAAGTGCATACCCACTCCATCACAGTCATAGGGTAAGGTGCTTCTGTTGTTTACACTTTACAAAGTTTCTCAAGTTCCTGTTGTGCTCTCCTCTCCAGTAAGAGGCAACTGAGAGAGAAGTTAATGGATTTTCCCATTTAACAGATACAGAGCCAGGAGGGGACCTAGCTTTGTTGGTCTCCATAGCCCTCCCTTTGGATCTTACAAGTGGAGGTTTATTTAAGTCTGTAAATGTCTGCTAACTGGATAACATTTTATCGCACTCTAAAATGCCAAGGGACTGGGTGTCACACATAGTGAAAGAAAGAGATCTAAAAAATGAAAATGTGATGCATGTCCTCTTAGGAGTTTCGAATCAAGCAGAGGTATTTCATCAGGCGGAGGGAGAACTGCTTCAAGACTTGAGAGAATATATTGCTTGAAAAACCCAGAGAATGGGATCAAGTGATTATTTATTGGCTGAATGAACACAAAATTATTAGGAATGAAGAAGAATTGATATGTGTATTCCTTGATTTAAATTCGTTGTGCAACTTGACACTTATCCATTTTATGGTTATTTGTCATATCAGCAGAAGTAAATTATTGTGATAGATAACTTAGTTTACTCTTTTTGAACACTGGTAATTTATGGCTCTCCCTCTTCTCCAGTGTTCCTAGAAGCTTGTCAATGCTATTGATATTTTCAGACGATAAGCTTTTGGCTTCATTACTTTTCCTATCATTCTTTTGTTCTCCTGCTCATTGATTTTTGCTTTAAGTTTATTTTCTTTGTCTTTTCCTGGCTTCTAAAGATGGAAGCAAGTTATTGATCCAAAGAATTCTTTTCCTAACATAAGCTTTAATGCTGTATATTGCTTTTCAGTCACTATAAGCATTGTTCCTTATTTCTTAATTTCAGTTTAGAATCTCTCTACATTTTTTTTTTACAGTGGCCTTGTGATTGCTTCTTGAGTCATGCGTTTTTATAAGTAGAATGATTTTCAAGTATTTCCTTCATCAAGTTTCCTCTTCCCTTTCTGTTTCCTGACTTCTAGTATAATTATGTTGATGAAAGATTATGTACTTTGTTCCTGTCAATTTTAAGTTTGTTTTTGACCAAGGATGTGGTCTTTATTAACACATGATTAATGAAAGCATTTGCAAACGATAGATACAGGCTTCTGTTGGCTGGGGCGTTCATTAGTTCAAAATGTAGGTCAAGTTTTCCTTTCTAGCAACTCTGTCTTTTGAGAAGGGAATCCACACTAAATATGGACTTGTCTTTTCTGCATCTCTGTTCTTCCAGTTTCTGTTTCATGAACGTTTGTTCTTTATTCTTAGCTGCATGTGCACTTAGAATAGCCATGAATTCTTGACTCATGGACCACTGCATCATTTTGCAACATTCTCCTTTATCTTTGGTAATATCGTCTGCTCTGAACTTTTTGCGTAAGCTAATATAGCCACACCACTTTTTAATTTTTTTTTTTTTAGTAGTTGGTTCAATGGTGTATCATTCCTAATCCTCTTGATTTTTAATCAATTTAAGTCGTGATATTTCAGAGGAGTTTCAAATAAATAGTATAGATTTGAGTTACAGTTCATATTTTAAGAAGCCAATTTTTGTCATTTATTTGGTATATTTAGACTATTAGTGTGATTATTGGTAACTTTGGACTTATATTTACAGTTTTGTAATTCCCATTGTCTCTTCCATCTGTTTCTTTGTTCTTTGTATTACCTTCCATGCCTTCATGTTTGGTTAAATCAGTGTGTTATATTTTCTTTCCTTCACTGTTGTGAAAATATAACTGAGTAAAGCAACTTCAGACTTTGTTTTGGCTCATGGCGTGAGGGTACAGCCTTCATAATGGGAACATGCTCATGAAGGTGCCACCATCATAATAGGGAACAAGTTCATAGTGCGAGGTTACAGCCAGTCCTCATGGGGAACAAGCCCGTGACATGAGGGTGCGGCTGTCCTCATGGGGAACAAGCCCGTGACATGAGGGTGCGGCTGTCATCGTGGGGAACAAGCCTGTGACATGAGGGTACAGCTGTCCTCATGGGGAACAAGCCCATGACATGAGGGCATGGCTGTTATCGTGGGGGACCAGCCCATGACATGAGGGTGCAGCTGTCATCGTGGGGAACAAGCCTGTGACATGAGGGTACAGCTGTCCTCATGGGGAATAAGCCTGTGACATGAGGGCACGGCTGTTATCGTGGGGGACAAGCCCATGACATGAGGGTGCAGCTGTTATCGTGGGGGACAAGCCCATGACATGAGGGTGCAGCTGTCATCGTGGGGAACAAGTTCCTGGCATGAGAGTGTAGCCCATCGTCATGGGGAAGGCATGGAGGCAAGAGGGAAATGAGGGGAATCATCATGCCCCATCTACAGCTGAGGTATATGTCTCCTTCCTCAGCTCCTTTACTTTTGTTCTGTCAGAGGCCACTGCCCTAAGAACAGAGCTATCCAAGTTCAGATCTCTCCTCTCAGCAATACCCCTCTGGAAACAGACATACTCAGAAATGTACTGCTACATGATTGTAAATCAAGTTGACAGTGATAATTGGCCATCATCGTTAGCGTTCCATTTTAACTATGGACTATGAATTTTGATACCTTACACTATAGATCTATAAATCTGTTGTTTTTACTGGATGCTCAAGGGGATGATGATAAGGGCAGACTTATCTTTACTTTGAATTTGATTTCACTTTCACAGGATAGCAACACTTTCACAGGATATTTTGTCATCCAAACTCTCCTGCTTTGCTCCTAGTTGAATTAGATATTGTACCTGTGACATAACAATGCCCATTGCATGCATTGTACCCTGTAAGTGCATTATAACATATTATGCTTTCCATGTGACTATCATCTGCATTTTAAACACTAGGAGGAAGCAAAAAGCAGACTAATACTTACCAGCCCCAGACCAGATTTCCTTAATCTTGTTTGCTTTCCCATATTCTAATTTGCTTTCTGGCACCATTTGCTTTATCGCTTATCTTCTTTTAGTAATCCTTCTAGGTCAGATCTGCTGGCCTAATGCTGTCACAGTTTTTCTGAATAATGCAACCTTACATTTTCTTAATCTCAACATGGCTCACTTTGCTGAGGGATATTTTTACTGGATATAGAAATGTAGATTTCTACTTTTCTAGAACTTAAAAAAGTATCACTTTTCTGTCTTCTGTACTTCTGATGAAAAAAAAAAAGTATTCGAGCCATGGTTCCTCTTGGTTGAATGTCCTTTCAAAATATTTTCTTTAGTTTTTGTTTTGTTTTGTTTTGTTGTTATGATTTGCATGGGTGAGAGTTTATTTGGGTTTTCCAATTTGAAATTAGTAGAGATGCTTGAATATATAGATTCTTTAATCAAACTGGACATTTCTTCATTATGTCCCACTCTTCCCACTTTATTCTACAATTCTCTAGTAGGTAATCCCCACATCCCTGCCATCTTTTGATTGTCTTCTCCCTTGTAATAAGACCTTTTCTTAATCTTCTGTGTGTTGGGTAATGATGCATTATACCCTGGACTTTCTTAACTCCAAGTTATGAGACAGAATTCTGTCAGAGAAAATAATCATTTAGATTCAGTCGAGAGCATAGATCCAACTTCTATGAGTGGCAGTTGTTATAGTAATTTCTTTCAAGTTAGGACATACTGTGCTTATGGAGTCTCTAAGAATTAGAACATTCTGAGATGAGGCTCCTTAAAAATCAGGAAGTAAACAACTCAGAATTTTCAGGAACTTCTGAAACTAACAAGTTTCACTAGAGCCCTCCTTCTCCATCATGAACCATCACTCACGTTGGCTTAGGCTTTCTGTGATGCAGCTACTTTTGAGTTGATTTTCATCCCATAAGTAACCCTTCCTCCATATTCCTAATAAACTCATTGGTTCACTGAGTTTGACTTAGGTGCTATCTTTATTTTGGTTTGTTGCCAATACACTATCTAGGGTGAGTAGACTTTTGTTCAGTTCATACATTATTATAGGAACCTCGTCCTGAGCTTCTTCATCCTTTATCATTTCCATAGTATTTTCTGCTTCCACAAGATAACCCCTTTTGGATCTATTGCCAAAAGATGTGCTTTATTTCCCCAACATTTTGAGCATACCCACAATAGTCTCATATATAGGAAGTGAGGAAGGAAAGAAGGAAGGGAAGAAAGGAGAGAGGGAAGAAGAAAGAAGGGAGGGAGAGAGGGAGGGAGGGAGAGAGGGAGGGTGGAGTGTGAGCACATGAATGAGAATGAGAATTGGGGAGAGAGAGTGAGACTTGCTCCAAGAAGACTGGAGATGCATCCTACTCTCCTGATTAGAAACTCAGGTCTGCACTGCAATTGTCCTAGCTCTGGCTCCTGCTGGGTCTTCTTGTTGCTGTGCCCCTTGCTGAGGCTGCTTCATTGTTTAAGGGATCACCCAAGATGTTGGGTACAGAGGACTACAGAAAAGAAAAACATTACAGAATGCTCCCTGCCCCCAGTATCTGAGCACAAAGAGACTTTGCTTGCCCAGCCAAAG
Organism: Hylomyscus alleni; assembly: GCA_019843855.1. Lineage (NCBI taxonomy): Eukaryota > Metazoa > Chordata > Mammalia > Rodentia > Muridae > Hylomyscus > Hylomyscus alleni. The sequence continues at coordinate 1,118 of JADRCC010316139.1, read as the reverse complement.
GTAGAGACCTCCTCCTGCAGTTCTGAATGGTACTGAGTTCCACCTAATACCTGGGCTATGTTTGGACCACTGTGGATTAAATAGAGAAAGAAACCTGGCAAAGGTCTTAATTAGTTAGGCAGAACTTTAAATTTGGCTTGAATCTTCCAGATAGCCATAGCCTGAGGTAGCTACTGTACACACCCTGTTCAGGTTTGAGAGTGGCATTCAGTGGTAGCATGGGGCAGAATGTGCTTTCTCCATCTTGCCCAGAATCAAAACCAAGGCTTCGACTTAGAAAACAAGAAACAAAAACTATCATAAACACCACACATACTTCATGCCATGTATAATAAGTTGACTATATGAAGCCAAAAAATGATAGATCTCAGTCCTTGGAATAATCAGTGACTTTGATTTGCCATACGGTCGGTCTTTTATTTGTTACTACTGGAAATGCTTTCTGTCTGGAGACTACTCTGGTTGTACATTATATACAATATCTTCAAGGCAAACTGTTGTTTTTAACAACCCTTTAAGTTTTATAAGCACTAACTTTTATTGAGAAAACTGCTAATCAGCATAATTTTTGCAAAGCCTAATCAGGACAATTCTAACCTGCTGCATGTAAAGGCACACTCACATTTATAGATCACTATGATCCTACTGCTGAAATGCACGGCCTCAGAATGGTGCTGCGCACATTGATTATTGATGTACCAGTGGAGAGGAGCCAGACGTGTTCATAAGAGATGCTAGAAAGCTTGTGAATTAAACTTCAAAAGGGGAATCAACTACACTTCTATAATGAATCTGTTTGTCAAGTAAATTATTACCTCTTGGCTTTTATTATTACATGTGCTATTTCTTTTTTAGAAATAAGAGTTATGTAACCTTATTCAGACCTGTTCCTGTTTCTGAGACCCTCTGCTAACTCCCTGGTCAACCTACCGGTAACACGGCAGACATGTAAACCTAAGAGGCATGACTTTGGGGGCTGTGGTATACTTTTTTGGCAATCTCTGTGCAGAGGGATACAGAACTTGTTGAGCTGCCTTCCAGTCAGCAAACTATAATCACATTTGATGGAGAGGGCGGACTGCTTCCCTGAAGCTGAGGGTGCTCGGGGGGGGGGGGGG
>JADRCC010316132.1:4974-21741 GCA_019843855.1 Hylomyscus alleni | reverse complement strand
TTTTTTTTTTAGAGGGATAACCAGGAGAGGAGATATCATTTGAAATGTAAATAAAGAAAATATCTAATAAATAAATAACAGTATCATTCCTACAGAAACATTGTAATTTTAGAAATATGTTTTAATATGCAGTCAAACTGCAGCCTACCAACCTTTCCCAAATGAGGAAAGGTTAAGAAATGAGCTTAAGAAAATAATGTAATATATTTAAAAATGAACCAGAATCATAATTCTGAAAGCACATCGAGAGTACATAACTTACAAAGTATATGAAATTGCACCAGCAAGATGCCTCAGAGGTTGCTGGTACTTTCTTTGAACCTGATGACCTCAGTTTAATCCCGGAATACACATAATGGAATGGAAGGATCAACTCCTGCAAGTTCTCTTTGGATTTCCACACACATACTCCAGGACATGCATATGTGTGCATGCAAACATGTATATACAACACGGGGACAGAATAACTAGCTCAGTGGTAGAGAACTTGTTCTTCCAGAGGACCCAGGTTCAGTTATTAGCAATTTTATAATGGCTAGCAAGTTTCTATAATTCTAGTTGTGGATGATGGAACATAGTTTTATAAAACATAGTAGATTAAATATGTTTCTGTAGCACATAAAAGGCAGTATTTATAGAAGCCTTAGTTCTGGTTTTTATTTTATTTTATTGATAATAATGTTTTTATTCTTTTGAGAATGTCATATAATATTTTTAGTACTTCTTTTATTGTTTGAGATTGTAATATAATTATATTGTTTCTCCCTTTCTTTTTCCCCTACAAACATGCCCATATACTTCTCATTGCTCTCCTTTGAATTCATAGTTTCTTTTTTATGTTAGTTGTTGTTACTTGAGATTATATATATATCCATATTTATATTTATATTTCTAAGGACATAACCACATCTTGCTTAATCTGTATAATAGTACTTGTATGTACCTTTTCAGAGCTGACTATTTGGTATTAAATAAATAGTTGGATAGTCTTCCCTGACAAATACTATTTTCCTACACTCAACATTCCTTAGTTGCCTCTAGTTCCTTGTGTAGGGTTGAGGCCTCATGAGCTTTTCCCCTTCCACCTTACCATGCCTATTATTGCCCTTGTTTAGCTCATGTTTATGCAAACATGTTAATGAGACTTCTTTCAAAACATAGAGACAAGTACAGAAAATCACAACCAATCCAAATACAGAGTTATAGAGCAGAGCCCCAATCCATACAAAACTGCTATACCTAAAGCTCAGAGAACATTGCAGAAGATGAGACAGAAAGATCTTAACAGTAGGAGGATCAGAGGAATTTGTTGTAAGATTGTGTCTCTGCAGAATGCCAGAAGGTACACCCAAAATGTCTCATATCTTTTAGTCATATTCCTTCCCTTCCTCCCAGTCCTCCCAGATTCTGTCTTAATTCCCTACAATTCAGCGTCATATTGTTTCTCTTTCTTTAAAAAAAAAAATGGACCAGTTTATGTTGGCATATTTGAGCAAAAGGTCTGCCCTGGAGAACTGAGGATAAACCCGTGTCACTGCACTAAAGAAAACTGATTTTTTTCCTCTCACAGCAAATATCAATTCAAATGGCTACTTGGCTAGTGATGGGGCTTTGTTCCTATTGCTACTCTTCAACTGTGGTTTTGTCTGGCTTGAACTTGGGCAAATCTTTTTTTTGCATGTTGTCATAGTCTCTGTGAGTTGATATATTCTGTTTTGTCTGGAAAATACTATTTTCTTGATACTATCTACCACTTCTAACTCTTACAATATTTGCACCTCTTTATCCTCATAGATCCTGAGCCATTCAGGGAGAGATTTAATACAGACAACCTATAAGGATGCATGTTGCAATAAGCCTCTTGTGCAGTTTTGGCTCCCTTTATTAGTATCTACAAAAAGAAATTTTTCTGATGACAGATGCATAATATACTGATATATGAGTATAGAAGTGTGTCATTGGGAGTTGTTTCATTGTATCCATTTAACAGAATAGAAATGGTAGGTTTTCTCCTGGGGCACATGACATTCAGTCTCAGGTTCATGGCCACTTTGGCAATGTGAGCTATGGGCTTCATCTCATGGGGCAGGTCTTAAATATAATCAGAAATTGGTTAATTTTGTCTATGACATTTGTGTCACTGTTACACCAGTGGGCATATCATGCAGACAAGTCATTATTATAGCTCATATGATAAGTCAGTTATATGCATAACTGTATTAATGATAAATGGATTAATAAATTCTTAGTTGCCAATAATGCCTCAGTATCTTAAGGAAAGAAAATAAAACACTTTTAAGTAATCATGATCTTAGATTTGAATTCTCTAATTCATGCTCCCTATATCATCCATTCTTCTGTCTGTTGCATTTGGGTTCTGTGCCTGCCTGGAGGTTATCATGTGACTCAGTCTATCTCTGTCTGTCTCGGTTTGTTATTTGTCTGTCTTGTGCCTGTTCTTTGTGTGATTGTGCATGCCTGTATATTGTGTCTTTATTGAACAGCAAAGAAGACATCATATGGAACAAAGGAATGAGGGACATTAGTAGAAAATTTCAACACTTTTACAAGGGACTTAGTAACTGATTCCAACCAACCTCAACTGACCCAGATAACAAATATTATCACAAACATAATTGTTCACCAAAAATATCTAAATGATGTGTTCAACATTTTTGGTGAATATTCATTTTATAAGAGTGCTTTCAATCTTTATATTTGCTGTTTCAGCAAATTTTACAAATCCATTACTCAGGGTCAGTGGCACTCAAGAGAATTTAAGATTATAGCTATGTACTATGTTAGGTTGTAAAAGTTGATTACAAAGAAAATTCAAGACAAGTTTGATTGTTACATTGTTTCCTTAAAAGCAGGTTAAACAAACAGGCTGAGTGTACAGTAGGATAGGAATCTTAAATCTTAAGTGACCTCAGGTTATATTTTTAACTCTGGTTGCAATGTCTAGCAAAATTCCCAGAGAGTTAGGATGTAAGGTGTTTTTTTTACCATAATACATTACCATAGAAGAGATCAGAGCTCAGTGAGATTGATTTATACTTTTCTCCTCTGGTAGGGTATTTAACATCTTCCAACATTATGAACCCAAGCCAGTAAAGATGAGGCTTCTAGTTAAGCACTAGCTCAATTACTTCAAGTTCTATCACATAAGTATATATTTTCAAAAATAGGGTCGATCTTTGCCATCAAAATGTGGAAGGTAACCAAAGCACAGACAGAAGTCTTCAAGGTATTCAGCAGAGGTGGGGAGGTTGGCTCTTTGCCTAACAGCTCAAAAAATATAAGCTATCCCTGGTACTGGAAGTTTTATTTGGTAGCATAGAATATCTATTTGAGGTATTGTCTCCTCTATTCTATGGCAATTAGATTTCAGAGCTGGGAATCTTAACAGTGGTAACTTTCCATAGAGTTTAGTGTTAGTAATCCCTCCCTAGGGCATCTTCCACCCTGTCCTCTCCTCCCCATCCCTATTCAACCCTTCTGTCCTAATTTCTCCTTTATCCCATTGTAACACTGCATTCTATTTTACATTCAGCATTAGATTTTAAAGTGCTAATTGAAAATAGGAAGAGTTTTAGTAGCTATATATACTTTTATGGCAGGCAGAAGAGAAGATAAATTTTACTAATTGTATGGTATGTTGTCAGGTGAATACAAGTAAAGTAAACTCAGGAAATATATGATGAATTTTCTAATAGCATTCCATATATATTCCCCAGTAAAAGAAAGGTAATAGCACCATTGTCTCCAGCCATCATTGAAATTTAAATAACAAAGGGAGGCCTGTCCACTTATACTTTCCTTTGAATGTACTTTGAATTACACTGCAGAAAATTTCCCTTTATGCTAAGAAAGAAATAAAACGATGAGTAGTCTTATTTGATTATCATTATCTTATACTATTCCTTTTTAAATGTCTCTTCTGAACAAAAGCCTGTTTGTTAGACACAAACTCTTGATTACTCATGAAGCTAGATTAAACTAAACTGCTTAAAATAAGTTTTGTTTTTTGTTTTTTGTTTGTTTTGTTTTTTTGATGTGACATGCAACAGGAAGAACAAAGGGATATGTTAAGTCAAGTTGGACTAAACAGAATGCTGTATCCTGTGTGTCTTGTCTGGACTCTTTAGCTCACTTCATCAGTTTCTTTGTTGTCAAATGCAATGAATGAATTGCACATTTATTGTATGGACAATGGGTTGCAAGGCAGCAAATATAATAGGTACTCAATAACTTAGAGTTATTATTATCTTCATTTGTGTACTTTGCCTGGATGTTAAAGAAAAGAATGTGTCTTAAATAGTTACAGCTTTTAAATCACTTGAGCAAATGGTAATTGCTTCTCAAATTACATCATCTCTTCACTTCAATCACTAAAATAACAGCCAACTATGATTTTCACAAACAAAAACATGATGCAAAAATATTGTGAGGTTGGGAGGGTATTATAGGTAAATACTATGATAGGCTTTCTCTTTGTTGTTATTTTTGTCCCCTTCTCCCTGTAACTCTCAAGCCTTTTCTTCTCCCTGCTACCAAAAGATTAGATTCCTCTCCAATTCTGAAATACTTTTGGAACATCATCACAAGCCATTTACAAATTTTATAGTATTTGTTCACAGAACAATAGGAATATTTAATTTTGACGTTTTATAATTGAATGTCTGTTCTTATGTCCATTTGACTTATGTTGGCTGTGTTGGCATGTTCACCTATTACTATGAAGAATAATGAACTCTGGAGTGACAACTAAATAAAGCCAGAAGTTGCTTTCTGGTGTTACATAAGGATATATCCCACATGCACCAATGTATGTGACAATTACTTGTTTATTGCCTAACATGAAAACAACAAAGTATTACCAAATTCTGTATTTTCATTATTATACATTTATGGATTGTATGTGTGTGCTAGTGTGTAACATATGTATTCCTTCTTTTTTCTTTTATAAAAATTCTACTTTATTTCATTTTTGTTTGCCTGGTTTTTTTTGTCAAAAGAAAGAAAGGACATGGAGTTTGCTGGGTGAGTGTATATCTGGGGTTTGGTAGCATCTGGCTTAATTTGGGGAAACAGAAATTGTAATCAGAACATATTGTATGAAAAATTCAATAAAAATATTGAATGACTTAAAATAGATCTTTGAACATTTAGATAAAATGTTCAAAGAAGATAAAATCCTAAGTTTTGAATATGCTGCAATTATTTTCTAGAATTTCTAATGTGAAAATAAAAACTATTCTTTTCACAAGGGACATTCTGTACTACAAAGGTATTAATTATCTTAAATTTGCCAGAATTAAGAACACAGCTAGATGCCAAGTTACTATCAGGTGCTTCAAATTGTCATACTGCTAACAAAAGAACTATTTTTATGATATGTACTTTTTATGTCTGAAAAGTTGTACCATTCAAAAAGGAAAAGAATAAAATAAACTTTTGTCAACTTTTATATTTAATATTTAAGAAGTGAAGAACAATTTTATTCTCAAAATCATCTATACAAATAGATCTCAAAATCAGAAATTCATCTCAAACCTAGGGTATATAGATGTTTGATGTGACAGGAAAAATAACTTAAATTCTACACTCACTGGGTCTCAAATTTTAAGTTTTGGAAATAATGTATTCTTCAATTTAAATCTTAATCTTAAATTTTATTTTAAAATAATCTAGTTTTAATTTATTTTAATAAATGTGCTCAATTATTCTTATTATCAGCTATATATCTTACTCTCATGAATTTATTTTAGAATAAATTTTAACCATAACAATGGAATTTGTGAATATCAAGTCATATAATAAAGAGCAAAGACCTTTCCCTCTCCAAAATACCTCAACATATATTTATTTGTATTGTCCACTCTTTTTAATCACCTCCAAGGTGACTACTATACCTAACTCTTTTGTCTGCTTTGGGGACCTTTTTCATTTTACTAGGTTGCATCATTCACCCTTGAAATGAGGATTGAAATGACTCCTAATGCATCTTGTTATGCTATGTCCAGTTGATATCCTGGGAAACGTTGCTTGTTTGTTTGTTTGTTTTCTAAAGAAAAACAGGAACAGTGGATCTAGGGGAGATGGGAAGTATGTGAGAGGTTGGAACTGGGAGAGATGGAAGTACAAACCCATGGGGATGTCTTACATAAGAGAATAAATAAAGGGAAAAAAAATCTTACCGAGCCAAAGACAATGACTTTCCTTACTCTAATACATTAAACAAGTGCCCTATTTTTTAAAAACAAAAAACAAAAAACAAACAAACTAGAGCTTTATGTATGGAATATCTTTTTACAAGACTTGTAGCTTGTAATGTACTCTAAGTGCATAAGAATAAATGTTCAACTTGCCAGTGGTGGCGCACTCCTTTAATCTCAGCACTTGGGAGGCAGAGGCAGGCGAATTTCTGAGTTCAAGGCCAGCCTGGTCTACAGAGTGAGTTCCAGGACAGCCAAGGCTACACAGAGAAACCCTGTCTTGAAAAACCAAAAATAAAAATAAATAAATAAATAAATAAATAAATAAATAAATAAATAAATAAATAAGAATAAAAGTTTACTCTCTTAAAGGACAACAGTAGTGGTATGTTAAATATAAAGAGATTAGTGGAGTCTAAAGCTGCCTAACAATTGTCTACTTTTAATGTGAACACAGAGACAATAATAATCAAAACATTTAGCAAGTAGAATAGTATGTGACCAAACCAGCCATAGACCCAGTCTCTATAGTTAACATATTTTATTAGTGTGTACTGGCTAGCCTGACTTTATGCCTCCTAATGATATAAGGTGGGGGAGGATGGCTTAGGAATGCATATAAACTATGACCCTGTAAAGTGAGTATATTAATTTATAAGGATAGTTCCTGGCATGAAAAATTTTCAAAAATGTCTATGAAAGATGCTATTATTGTGAAGCTTGATAGACAATGTAATGTTAGCATGATTGAATAATTAATGGTGGAACTTCAGGGTTAAAGTGAACTAAATAAATATCTAGACACTAGTATTCTACTTCATAGATTCCAATTTTCCTACAATTGCATTTTATTCTCTTCTCCTGGATGCATAAGAGTAGAAAGAACTTGTGTCAATTTCATTTGTATATTCAAAACTTCAAGAAAATGTCAAATTTTCCTGAATGTGAATTCTTACTTTTGAATTTCTAAATTAACTCAACTTTTTTGCATTTATGATCATCATCTGATTTGAAACACCTTCCTCATATTGTAGACAAAAAGGCCATGAAAGATAGTACTTGGTGAAACTACACTAGAAATATAATTTCAATACAAGTAATTGTTAAACTAGTGCCTACACTGAGTCAGGGTTCTGGGAACTTCTCTTCCAGTGACTTGAGTCAGAGACAAATGACTCATGGGTACCAAGATGGATGCTGAACCCTGAAAGACGAATTCCCAGTAACTCTGACTCAGTGACCCTACTTAATTATATATAGTCATAAGTATCCACTTGTTATGATATGACTACTTTGTTTTTGCTTCTGTGATTTGCTTATGCAGATACCCAAAGAATGTTTTGAGTTTCCTTAATTGGTTAACTTGGCAGAACAAATCTGATTTTACTTGCTTGCATAGATTTTGAAAGTTTTCATGTGGTTTTTCCTTTAAAAGTTTTTTCCTATACTTGTCCTTCAATGTCTTCCTGCCTATACCCACATAACAATCTCAAGTTTAGCTCAGAGATTATTCCTCCTGCTAGCAATTCATCAATAAACCTTTCATATATATATCCTAAAGGGAACTCCAAGGTTTCAAATCTACATATGTTTTGTGAGAAAAATCATGTTACATTTTTTCTTTCTGAACTTGAGTTATATTATTTAAAGTGTTGATCTCTAATTCCAGTCATTGTTATTAAAATGGCATAATGTTTGAGTTAATGGCTGACTAGTAATTGATTATACACACATGTATATTTCTCATGATTGTTGATCTATTTCTAAAGTTTAAAAAAATTAATATAGACATAACAGAGTTCACTGTGATACTTTCACTCACAAACATTTTTCTTTTATTTAAGCTCCTAATTACTCTTCTTTTTCTTCCCCTCCTATTTTTATTGGTCTTAATATCTTTCTTTTTACTTTTATGTCATTTATTCACACACATACACACATAGACACATAATATATACATATATGCATATATTTTTCACATATGAAAAACTATCTTTATGACAGGCATATTTGACTTCTTTCGGTTAATACTGTGAGTTCTGTCATCTCTAGTTGCACCCATTATACTGGAAATGTTACAATTTTGTTTTTCTTTATGGATAAATAATACTCGATTGTTGAGGAGGAGCCCATTGCTTTTATTTTGTCAGTTCTTCTGTTTGTACACATTTAATCTTTGGATAAATCTTTACACTTGTGAATAACTAAATACAAATGCAATAAACATGCATGTAATGATCTCTGCATGTTAATTACATTCCTTTGAAATATGCCAAGGAGCAGTATAACAGTAGTATAAATGCTAGTTCTTTATTTTTACTGTTTGAAAGAGCCTACATGCTTATTTTTTAACATTAATATTATTCTTTTTAACCATGTGACAGTTCCTTTTATCCCAGATTTGTTAGAATATTTCTTATTGTACATTTTCTTAATATTTCTGATTATTAATTCTGACTACAGAGGTAAAATTTAGTTTTAATCTTTACTTGCATTTCCCTGGTGGCTAAGAAAATGACGAGTATTTTGAGAGATTTATCACCATTTGGAATTATTTGAAAAATATTGATTTGTGCATTTATTTATTATGCAATTTTTACTTTGGAGTATTTTATTTCATTTTATGTTTTGTTTAATTTTTTAATTTATTCCTGCTTATATTAAATTCATCCACAGTTTTCCCTTACTCCTCTCCTCCCAGTTCCTCCCTGCTTTCCCAACTCCTCCGCCATTTCCTTTCCAAAAAGGACAAGCCTTGCAAAGAAATCAACCAACCATGGCATAACAAGTTGCAAAAAGGCTAGGCACCTCTACTTATGTTAATGCTTAACAAGTAAACCCAGAGGGTTCCAAACATAGGCAGAAACTTCAGAAAGAGCCTTTGTTCCCTCTGTTGCAAGTCCTACAAAAGCACTAAGCTACACAACTGTAACACACACATACAAACACATACACATACACACACAGACACAGACACACACACACACACACACACACACACACACACACACAAACACACACACACAGCTGGTCTAGGTTAGAAACAAACAGGCTCCCTGGTTGCGAGTTCTATCTCTGAGAGCCTCGTGAGTTCATGGTTATTGATTCTTTGGGGGTTTTGTTTGTTTGTTTGTTTGTTTTTGTTTTTGTGCTATCCATTACCTTTCTGGTTCCTCCAATCCCTCTCTCCCTTCTTCTGACTGTTTTTTGATAAAGATAAAATTTTACAATGTATAAAAGAAAGCATCTTCAACAAATGGTGCTGGTCTATCTGGATGCAGAAGAAAGCAAATAGATCTACGTCTATCACCCTACAGAAAATAAAGGGGTAAGTGGTTCAAAGACCTCAAGATAAGCCAGGTGCACTGAACCTGAATAAAAGAAAATGGTGATACCCTTGAACACATAGCACAGGAGAAACTTGAACAGAACTCAAGTAGCTTGGGCACTAAAATCAACAATTCATAAATGGGACTTCATGAAATTGAAAAATTTTCTTCAAGGCAAAATCCACCATCAATAGAACAAAATTGCATCACACAAAATGGGAAGAAATTTTCACCAACTCAACATCTGATAAAAGCATCTTAATTTTACTTTCTAAATAGTAGTCCCTGGTAAAATAAATACCTTGAATGTTTTTCCTATTCCACATGTCTACCAGCTGTATGCTCGTTGGGAAATTATTTACTATACTAGTACAATTTTTATTTGATTCACAAGTCTCTGTTCACTTGAGACATTAGTTTATGAATCAATGACTTACTCTACAGAAAATTGTGACTTATGTCTACATCTTCAAGTGTTTCTCTAAGTATTTCTATATCAGTTTTGAAGTTTTAGATCTAAAATTAAGGTATTTGATCTATTTTAATTGATTTTATACAAGATGAGAGAGAACAATCTACTTCCAAACATATCCTAAACCTAGTACCTTTTATTAAAAGGGCTATATCTTTTCAACATTTGTTTTTAACATCATTATTGAGAATCAGATTACCTTAGGTATGTGAATTTGCATCCAGGTCATCTCAATTCAATGGTATAGAATATACCATTGGTATGTGTACGTATTTTTGTGCCTGTATAATGCTGGTTTTGCTAGTATTGGTCTGCACAATAAGGTAACATCAGGTATCATTATATTTGTAGGAAAAGTTGTTTTGATCAGGATACATTTGACTATTTGATCCTTTTTTATTTTTTTTTTTTTTTTTAGGTTTTTCGAGACAGGGTTTCTCTGTGTAGCCCTGGCTGTCCCAGAACTCATTCTGTAGACCAGGCTGGCCTCGAACTCAGAAATCCACCAGCCTCTGCCTCCCAAGTGCTGGGATTAAAGGCAGACACCACTCTAAATTTTGAAGGTGCTCGATTCTCATTTATCTCAGAGAAAAAACACATTGTAACAACAGCATCAAAACAACAGCAACAACACCCATTTGGTACTCTCTGTTGCTGAATGCTGTACCTATCAAGAATTATTTCTAAGATATAGTACTACACTAATTGAGAAGCTTCTCTACTTTATAAAATTAGGAGCAAATTCTGGCTCCAGTGGGCAGAAAGTATGATATACTTCATTCAATACACTCTCCCTTATCTTTGCATGTGTGCCTGTGTATGTGTGTGTGTGTGTGTGTATGTGTGCGTGTACATGTACCCAAATGTCCAAGCTTATGGAAGAGGTGTCCTCTTAGGATGTCAAAGATTAGGGTTGGTATCAAAGCAGATCCTGAGATATTTACTGGAAGGTTAGACATAAGACCACCCTTTCTCAGTATTCACAGAGCCAACCAACCACAGCATTAAACCACTTTCTTTCATGGATCCAAAAATCCAAGGACTAGCTATACATTGACTTGAGCTCTTATTACTCTCTGATAGCATACCCTACACAGTTTAGAGTCAGTTTCAGAAGCCCAGCCACCTGGTGATCAAAGCTCTTAACAATAAACCTCAAGGCTTATTGGTACTTTTCACCATTTTTCATAGTTGACTGATGTTTTGATTTTATCATCAGTTCTGAGAATATTGTTTCCCATAAATATGTTCTAAAAATGGCAGAAATGTGTCAAAGGGCATTTTAGATGATTCTGGGAATTTAGTCTTAATGTCAAGCCAGACTTTATTTATTCTTGGTTAAAAAAATTATGGTAAATAACTCAAACAGCAAATTTTGAGCATTTTCATACAATAGTCTAAAGATGTCAAAGTGACTCTAAGAAATTGTTATTATAAGTCTTTACTTTGGGGTATTTAAAACATTACGCATACAGAAAAACATACAAAACTGCTATTCACTGCATATAATAGTCTCAAATCTCTGAAAAGTGGTTTCCATTTATTTCTGCAGGGTGTCATATGGCATGATAGCATGTAAAGTAGAAAGTATTCATTATCCATATAGACCCAGATATGCAGTGAATTTTCATGAGGATGGTACAACACAAATGAATGCTGACACAAAGTCATTGAACTCCTTATTTTTCTTTTTAATCAACTTTTTTGTTTGTTGAGCATTTGGAATGTGTTTGCTGTTGGGAAATGTTTCATGTCCTTCATGGTTTAAGAGTCTTAGGAATACAATCATTGCCTTCTTCCATGGGTGAACACAAAACATTTTATCTTTCACCTACTGAAAGAGGAACATTTCAGAGTTCCTATCACTTACAGGATTTCTATCAACTTCCTATGCATGCATTGATTTTTCACCCTACATCTGAAATAAAAATCTTTTTTCCAAATTATTGGATGTTAATGCAGGATTCTACTCTTTAAAGAGGAGTTGAGGAAGAGAAACCATAATCACAATATGTTGTGTGGGAAAGAATCTATTTTCAATAAACATAAATTATTATACATTTTTAAGTCTAGGTTTTGGTATTCTCTTTGCTTGATTTACATCTGTTTTTGTATTTATTTTACCTCTATTTATCCTAAATGGAAAGACAACTGCTTATTTTCTAGTTTTCTCTCTGCCAAGAAGGATTAGTTCACAGGACCACATTATTTTCAACCTACTTCAAACTTTAGTTAAGATTCAGCTCATGGGTTTTTCCTTCCTTAAAACCTCCATTTCTGTCCTGATCATACAAAACACTCCAGTTACTTCATGCATTCATCAATATTAGAATTATATGCTTAAAGATGAAGTTGTGTCTGGCCAGCCCACAGCAGCCAAAAGAAAAGCAGTCAAGCACTAGCTTGAGGTACCACTTAGATGGATTAAAGTGTGATGGAGAGATGGGAAAGATGGAGTGAACAGTGATGACATGGATGTAAGAGACTGCAAAGCTAAGAGGTTCATGCCCTATGGGGAGTGGTGGAACCGAAGACTCTACAGTGGTGAGGAATAGGCAAATATGAGGAGGCTGTGCCTAAGTCCTGGCCCTGGACTGCCAAAAGGTTCCATGTCTGGATCTGTTGTCCTGCTGCAGCTAGTATCTGTGTCAATGTCTGTGGCTTGAGTTACAACCAAATACTAAGCAGATATCCATGGTCTGGACTTCCACCAGAGACCATGAGGATATCTAAAGGCTGTGCTGCCAGGGAGGATCATGGTGACCCTAAGGTCCTAAACTGCCACATGAGGCCATGAAGACATCTGGGCCCATGCTACTGTTAGGGGTAATGTCTTGGCCTGGGGCCCTATGGCAGAGGAGGTCTGAGTTTATTTTCCAGGCCCATGTCGCCTACCACTAAAGAACATGTAGATGTCATTGGTCCAAACTGCTGCTTGAGTCACTATGCTGTGCTGGCTCCACCTCTCACTGGACATCACATTAGGGAGAGGTGCCTCTTCTCCTTGACTGGGCAACACAGCAGAGATGAACCTGATGACAGCGTAGCAGATGAGACAGTTCTAGGGTGTAAGGATGAGAGAGCTGGCTCTATCCCCAGTCTACTACGGAGTGGCTTGAGGAAGAGAGATACCCTTCCCTCTCCTGAACCCTTACTGCCTGTGTCATGTGGAAGAACAGGCTCTGAGGTCATGAAAGATGGAGAGCTGGTCCTGTCCCTCACTGGCTGCAGCACTTGGGAGTATAGGCCTTGAACCTCTCCTGGGAAGGACAGTCAAGCTGTTCCTGGTGGTAAAGGCACAAGTGAGAAAGCCCAAGGGGATGAGAGAGATAGAGAGTTGCACCTGTCCCTTGCTGGTTACAGCATTGGATATATAACGGACAATGCTACAAAGCACACCCTGGTAGTACAGGGGCAGGATAGTTTGATGGCTCACCAACTCATCTACTTCCCAGGCCCAGATGCATGCCTGGGAATAAGTTGGCTCATTCCCATATATATACCATCCGTGATCTGCTGGAGAGGGTGAAATGGTCAGTCCTACATATACAGAGCTACAAGGTCTCTATGGCACATGGCAACAGCATGATATCCAAGAGGAATCCCTGTGAGACTCCAGTATTGAGAGTGTAACAGAAGTCCGAGGCCTCCATACAGGCTAATGATTGCAACGATCATTTGTAAGCAAAGAAACGTGGACAAAAGGGTGTACTGTGTGACGCACTACAGCTTCCACAATAAGATTTTGTTTTTATCCCATCCTATTTATTTATTTGTTTATTTATTTTTTTATTCATTGTGGAGAAAGATGCACACGTGGAGGGTATACATGGAAGGATGAGGAGATGAGTGGGATTGGGGTCCATGATATGGTAAGATCAACTCCTGAAAACTGCCAGGGGGGGACCATGGTGATCCTAAGGTCCTAAACTGCCACTTGAGGCCATGAAGACATCTGGGCCCACGCTACTGCTGACCTACACTGCTTATGTGCAAACCCCCAATACGTTTATGGAGTTTAAAATTTTTAAAAGTTTGTTTACTTATGCTTTTATTCCTGGAAAGAAATCATAATGTTACTTATATCTGTATAAGCAGAGTTTATTTAGGTTAAGGTCTGGTGCTCATAGATACTTCATGGTAAATGGGCTAATCATATGTTATAGAGAATTTTTGATATACTATTAAATATGTAAAACAATATCAGATTATGTTAGTTTTTAAATGAAAATATATGTATTTTCTATGCATATTACTCCATTACACTTTTCTAATAATAGATGAAATAGTAGAATTATCATTTTAATCATAAAGAAATGAAGAGCCAAAGAAGCTTTGACAATCAGTTCTTAAGTGGCATTCTCAAGCATGCTTCAAATCATTTTCTGATTTTCATTTCATTTTTATCTAATCTATTATTTTTTATTCCAATATACAACTTTAATATGTTTTCTAATTCCTGGTCCTGCATTTTTGAAAGTCAAAGATGTTCCTTATATCTGAATAATCTGTAAGACATAAACAAGAAGTTGAGACTCATCATATACAAATATGATATATTTTTAATATTTATTTATTTATTTTATATATTTAAGTACACTGATGTTCTCTTAAGATATAACAGAAGAGGCTAACAGATCCCATTACTGATGTTTGTGAGCCACGATGTGGTTTCTGGGCATCGAACTCAGGACCTCTGGAAGAGTAGTCACTGCTCTTAACTGCTGAGCCATCACTCCAGCCCCATGAGATATAACATTTTTAAATAGTAGAGTAGATTCAAGATACTGAAGGGGTTATCTGGCATAACTGAGAAATACTCTTATTCAGAAGATGTTACATTTTCTATACCACTTTTGGCTGTATATTATTACTATAATCATAAGAAAAGTGTTTTGATTAATGTTAAGTTTGAGGAATGCATTCCAATCATGGTAAAGCAAAGAAGAATGCAATTACCCAAAATGTGGTTTAAGTTGACAATGCGCTTTGAATACTAAGGATAAATGTAAGGATAACAAAAGATTTTTAACTTTTATTTAAGTTAGTATTAAGGTTGTATTTGTAACAGAAAAATATTTAACATATAAACTATGCATCCATATGTTATATCCAGATTGTATCTTCTTGTAAACAACATCATATAAAAATAATTATTATTGGATTGGAAAAGTAATACTACTTTGCTACAAGAATTTTTTTATAATATATGCTAACCTGGTTAACAGAAATTTGAGTAAATTTTAAATTACACAGAAATAAATAATGACCAAAGAATTAAATACTTTGAAAAATTTACTAAATATACATTCTCTAAATACTACAAATTTCAATGACAAATTTCACTATGAAGAACTTTTTCAGTTGAAATTTGTGGGGGTTTTATGACATGTAGTGCTTATGGCAGCATCTGAGTACATAACTAACTTTTATATGTTTACCAGGAGGATCAGACAAGAGCTGATATTTTGAAATAAGAAAATAAATAACAGTTGAAGAAGGAAATATTCAAGTGCAATTTTATGACAAGAAATCTTTGGTGGTTTGTTATGGCATCATCTACATCAGAGAAATCAGACAGCTCTTTGTTCCACTGGAGAAATCATTCACAAGCTTATATTCATGAGCACAGTGAAGAAATAAATTTAAAAAGATAACACATATTCTTTACTTTTGGAGACATTTCACCGTGCCATTTGAACCTATTTACCTTGGATAACACTGCATTCTAGGATATTTTAACTATGATTATATTTTTATTTTTATATGATACTTTTACTAATAACCTTTGAGTCTTGAGGATCCCTTATGTAGAAACAATGATTTTGATGATATTTACCTCTCAACCTTCCACAATTGCTCCTGGATCTCCCTAAATATCCCCATAAGAACTTTCTATCTTTTTTTTTCTAATTACCCTGTCACATTGCCTGTAGGTAACAGGGCGGGCCATCCACCAGATTATGTACTGCATACTAGAGACCACAATATTGAAAAAAAAATGACTTTCCATTCTTCAGGAGTAATCAACTCCGAATTGTTATTTAGGTGATTTTGTACATCTCTCATCTATGCAGGAATACGATTAGCTTGATTTTAGTTTTGTGTAGGTCTTGTGCACATAACCACAGAGCCTGTGAGTTCATCAGTGCAATGACCTCGTTTCACAACATTCCTACCCTAGCTTTGACTCTTGCAATCTCTCCCCCTACCTTTTAAGCAATGCTTCCTAGGCCTTGGCAATGGGGATATTATATCTTTTGGGTATGAACACTCTACAGTCACTTACTCTTTTTACTTATACCAGTTATGAATCACTGAATTAACTGCTATCCACCGAGAAAAGAACATTTTCTATGATGCCCGAGAGTTACACCAATCCATAAGGCTAAATATTGAGAAAGTAGTGCGATATTGTATCCGTTTAGCAAAATAATGGTAGTAGGTACTATCCTTGGGCCTATGACACACCTTGCTACAGCAACACAGTTTGCTGTTATGAAACAGGCCTTGTTAGTTGCTTAATAACAGATGCTCTATCACACCAATGGGTCTTCTAAGCCTTTAGCATTTCCTCTAGGCTCTGCCCAACAGTTACCTAGCAACAGTCAGGTAGGAGACTGGCTTGATATAAAAGGACTGTTTGGTCTCTTGTGCATTCTCTATGACTCTTCTCTCTTTCTCTGACATTCTCTCTCTCTCTCTCTCTCTCTCTCTCTCTCTCTCTCTCTCTCTCTCTCTCTCTCTC
>JADRCC010316056.1:0-10420 GCA_019843855.1 Hylomyscus alleni | reverse complement strand
CCACCCCCACGCATCCCCCTTCTTAACCCTTGCAGCCACCATGATTGGCGAGATCTGTGCTGCAGTAACTTTCATCGCCAAGTTCCTCTGCACCAGGGGCCTCAAGAATGAGCAGCTGCTACAGACCTTCAGCCAGACACTGCAGGAGCTGCTGGTAGAACACTACAAGCATCACTGGTTCCCAGAGAAGCCCTTCAAGGGATCCGGTTACAGGTGTATCCGAATCAACCATAAGATGGATCCTCTGGTTGGTCAGGCAGCCCAGCAGATTGGACTGAGCAGTCAAGAGTTGTTCCAGCTTCTCCCAAATGAACTCACACTGTGGGTTGACCCCTATGAAGTATCCTACAGGATTGGAGAGGATGGCTCCATCTGTGTGCTGTATGAAGCCTCACCAGTGGGAGGTAGCTCTCAAAACAGTACCAATGCACAAATAGCAGAATTGGCTGTAAGGAGGAGCCTCTTTTGGGCAGAAGCCCTTCTAAAAATTACAATATGATGGCTGTATCTGGTTAAGATACAGTCTATGATCAATCATAACGGACTGGTAAATTTGATTTTTGCTTTGGGTGGGCTCCTCTTGGGGACGGATTACTGTATTTAAATCATGTCACAGCTGTGAAAACCTGGCATGATATTTTTTCAGTGACACTGCAATAGTTTGGATAGTACCTTTCTATGATGTAGTAGCCTGGAGTTCAAGGAAGCACTCACTTCATTTACAAGAGAATGAAGTCACCAAATGGTTTCAGTTTCTCCCAGATATTATACCTACATTGTCACACAAGGAATGTGACAGTATAGGTATAGATTTTCCTTAAAGTCCCTTTAAGGAAAATCTGTATTTCAAATAATCATCTCTCACCTAAAGACAAATAGACTGCATGAAAAGGGAAAATATCAGACCTTATATTTTATCCTTAGTTTTAGCAAGGAATTAGAGTGTGACTTTGCAAGGGGCTTTTAAAAGGCCCTTAAAAGGATACTTCTTGAGCCATGTTTGTTAGCATCAGCCTGTTCACAGTATTTTTGCTAGTTTGTAGTTTTCTAAAAACACTTATTTTCAGGAAGTGGGGGTGTAGTTAGTAACTTCCTTATACTTAATTGGGTAAAAATATTTCCCACAAACCAACATCCATTTTGTAAACTTTTTTTTTCGTACTTCTTAATAATTTGGTGCATTATGAACTGCTGTCATTTTCATAGGTCATGTGTATTGTCTGTAGCAAAGTTATACAGATTTCTATATTTTAGATGAGAGTTTTTTTATATGTACTCAGCTTTTACAATCTAATATAAATTTGTAGCTTTCACATTGAACTATACATTGGTCTATGATGTCAATAGTATACTTGACAGGCCCAGGTGGTGCCACACAGGCTGAACACCATCCATGTGCAGTAAGTTTTCAAGAATCTCCCCTGTCAGAGTCATAGTCACACTCCTGGCCTAGCTGAGTCCAGACAAACTACAGTGCATCCAAGCCCAACATCATGTCCTGCTGCTGTTCTACTAAGACCCCAGGCCTACAGACCAGCTTACTGAGCTTCACCATTCTGAAACTCCCAGGTCATGTTTGGGTCAAGCATCCCACTGTGAAGCCTGGTAGCGAGCCAAACCCCTGCCACCCTCTACCAGCTCACACTAGCTAGAAACCCCATGATCCTGGGTAGACAGTGCACCCTAGGGAGTGTCCAAATTCCCTACTTGCCTTTACCATCATTATACTCACAGTCAGAGGAACAGCCCAGCCTGGTGAGTTGTCAAGACTCACTTTCCAGTGCCTTCCTCAGACTCTCTGGCTTGGTTTGGGTCAAGTAGATCACAGATTTGCCCAGCGCCCAATGAGTTGCTCAGACCCTGTTCACTATTGTAATCCTTGAAATCACAAGCCCAGCCAGGATGAAACAGCCTGGCACTGGTAAGTGATGAAGACCATGTTCTCCCACCCAATCCTCAATGCTGCCGAGCTTAGCTCTTGTCAGAAAGGCTACACACCAGCACAGCATGATGAGTTCCCAAGCTGTCCTCACACTCTGAGGCCTAAGTGTGGTCAATCAGACTGTGTTCCATCCCAACCTGATGACAAATCAACATATTATCCTTCTGGTATTACAATAATTGTCTGCCATCTTGTTTGTGTGCCATAGCCTGTACACCATAACCCAGCCTGGTGCCTGATCCAGATCCTTCACTCCAAGGTTACCCTCACTGTTCCAGGTCTATGCATTACTGAAACAGCCTGGACATCAGTCCGTCCTGGTGAGACTCTCCTTTGCAGGGCTGCATCTCTCCTTGGTGAGAAGACTCTACTCTTCTGCAGCAAATTAAAAGTCTCAGGGTAAAACTGGAGCAAATACCTTGCTGCTTAGTCAAGCTTGGTAGTGCGTCAGACCCCTGCCTTTCTACACCTGCTTGGTCTAGGTGTGGTCTCCCAGTCACATGCAGACATTGCATCAGCCCAAAGAGATGATTACCCTGGATTCCACACTTATCCACCATAGCAATAATTCCAGGACTTTTTCAGGTCAGACTGTGTGAACACCAGAGGACAGAAGTGAATTTCCTAAGTACTCTTAGTGATCCAGGCTGTCCCTTTAGCATCCTCCTCACACATATAGGCCTGACTTGGTTTACACAGCATGAGTAACACTCCAGCCCTGTAAGTGATCAGGACTCCTACTCTAGCACCTTCTGCAGATTCCCAAGTCTAGTTTGGTCAAGCAGATCTCTCAATACTGAAGCCTGGTAAGTGAGCCAGACTATTGTGCCCCCTATTATGCCTATAGTCTCATGCTTTGGTCAAGCTTCCCAAACACCAGCCCAGACTGCTGCATTATCAAGACCTGTCTGTCCTCACACATTGCCCTCCAACTCCTGTGACTAGTTTGAGCCAAAGATGCTTGCCTATCAGACCAGGCTAGTGACTGACTCATTTATACCATTAGCATATTCCCAGACCTAGCTCTACCCAGGCCCACTCAATAAACCCAGGAAAAATTTTCTACTCTCCAGCTTAACTTGGTATGTGATCTGGGTCAGGGCCTCTCTCTCACCTCAGGACTTGGGTACAGGTGGTCCAGTTTCCAGTGCAGCCTAGTTAGGGATCAACTCTCCCCTCCCTGACAATCCTCATACCTGCAGGCTTTACACTGGTCTAACAGCTTGCCTATCACAAGCACACTGATTGATCAAGATCACCTCCTGCCTTAAGCTTTCTCACAGTCAGAAGCCAATATTTTGTTCACACAGACTGAGCACCAGGCCACCCTGTTTAATGATTAAGAATCCTGTCTCCACATTTTCTTTATCCATTCTTCAGTTGAGAGACAACTAAGATGCTTCCAGTTTCTGGCTATTACAAATAAAGCTACCATGAACACAGCTGAGCAAATGTCTTTGTGGGATGGTTAAGCATCTTTTGGGTATATTCCCAGCAGTGGTATAGCTGGATCTTGAAGTAGAACTACTCCTATTTTTCTGAGAAACTGCCGAATTGATTTCCTAAGTGGTTGTGTAAGATTACATTCCTACCAGCAATGAAGAAGTGTTCCCCTTGCTCCACATTCTCACCAGCGTGTGCTATCTCTTGAGTTTTTGATCTTAGACATTCTGATGGGTGTTTTGATTTTCAGAATTGTTTGAATTTGCATTTCTCTGATGACTCTTTAGTCAGAGAACTTTGAAAATTTCTTTAAGTGCTTCTCAACCATTTGAGATTCCTCTAATGAGCATTCTCTGTTTAGCTCTGCACCCCATTTTAATTGGGTTATTTGAGTTGTTGATGTCTAACTTCTTGAGTTCTTTGTAAATTTTGGATATTAGCCCTTTGTCAGATGTAGAGTTGGTGAAGGTCTTTTCCCAATGGAATACTACTCGGCTATTAAAAACAAAGACATCACAAATTTTATAGGCAGATGAGTGGAACTTGAGAATATCATCCTGAGTGAGGTAACCCAGACCCAAAAGGACATGCATGGTATGTACACATAAGTGGATATTAGCCATAAAATACAGGTACCATGTTACACTTCACAGCCCCAATTGAAGAAGCGTGAATCTTACTTAGAAGGGGGAATAAAATACTCATAAGAGGTAGATGCAGGGAGGGAACTGGAAGGAAGGGAGGGGAAAGGGATTGGGGGTTCAGGATCAGGTATAGGGAAGGAGAGGAGAGATGGCTAGATGGCCCTGAAAATTAATGAAAATCTGCTACTGACAAGGGGGGATGAAGATGTGGGGGGGCATCTCCAGAATGGGACAGAGACCTGGGATAAGGGAGGTGCCCAAGAATCAATGAGGGTGACCCTTGGCTGTGACTCACTACATTGGGGACATGAAACCTGAAGAAGCAACCTCCTGTAGCCAGGCAGGAACCCTAGTGGAGCCATAGAGACATCAACCCACCCACAAAACTTTCAACTCAAAATTTATCCTGTCTATAAGAAATGCAGGCACTGGGGATGGAGCAAAGACTGAGGGAATGACCAACCAATAACCAGCCCAACTTGAGTGCCATCCCATGGGCAAGCACCAATCCCTGACACTATTAATGATATTCTGTTATGCTTGCAGACAGGAGCATGTTGTCCTCTGAGAGGCTCCACCTATTAGCTGACTCAGACAAATGCAGACACCCACAGCCAAACAGTGGATAGAGCTTGGGGACTCTTATGGAAGAATAGGAGGAAAGATAGCAGCCCCCTAAGGGCTGCCTTCCATACCAGCTAATATTAGCAAATAATTTCACAATCCCAGGCAGACTGGTGAGTGAACCAGAACCACACATTTACCTACCATTTTCAGACTCACTGGTCAATCTGCAATCATGAAGATTTTGTCACTCTGTGTCATCCCTACAGTCTTGGGAACAGTTTATCTTGCTCAGTGATGAAGACTCACCCTTCTTCCATGACCTGACTATCCAGGACTAGTATGGGTAAAACAGCCTGTGCCCCACCCACTTCAGCCTACTCAGTGATTAAGACTCTCCACACTCCCAGGTCTAACTGTGGTCAAGGAGCATGTCCATAAGCCAAATATATACCAAATATACCTTCACATTCCTGACACTCATAGGCCATGACTAGGATCATGTGGTCTTAGTACTAGGATAGCCTAGTGTATGTACAACATGTCCACCTGCCTTAGCCATTCCCACAATCACAGGCTTTGCCTGTGTAACTATAGTCTAACTGCTCAGCCAGGTGAGCAATTAAGCATTGCACTCAGCACCCTCATCAGTTTCCCAGGCCTAGTTTAGTCAGGCAGAAAAGCCAACCTGTGCAACCTGGTAAGTGAACAAGCCCCCTAATCCCCTGTTATCCCCAACTGAACCAAATCTCCACAACCATTCAACATTGGGAATGCCCAACAACTTCATCTGTTACAGCTGTCCTCATGTTCCCTGCCCTAACTATGGTCAATCAGATTGTGAACTGCATCAACCTTGTGAGAACTCTTATAAGTGTGCTGGTGTAATACAACCATCCTTGCCTGGGTCTCACATCTTGCTCTCCTGGTGAGAAACTTATTGGTGCCACTGTACTTCCAGGACACTCCCACAGCCCTAGGGCTGAAACTACCTGGTCACCAGCTTATGCCAGTGAGAGATCAAAACTTCTTCCATCTTCAGCATCTTTACATTCCCACGTCTAGTGAGGACTAGACAATTTGCTGACCAGCCAAGCTTGGCTAGGGATCCAGAACTCATTGCTCAAGTACCAGCTCAGATAAGAGACTGACTGATCTCATAATCTCAGGCAGATTGTGGACCAGCCCAGCCTTGTGACTGTCCCAGAATCCCACTTCTTTCTACCATTACCACACTCCCAGGACTATCTCTGGTTGCAGAGTCTACAATAAGCCTTATCTGTTAGTAATCCAGATATTTTCCAATTCAAGCCATCCCCCACAGACTTAGCCTGCTTCCCAAAACCAAGCTAAACATCCCAGTATGTTATAGGATCAAGCAGCCTTGTTACCATCCCAGCTATAACAATACCAAGATGCCCTACTCCCACAGCAACCTCATATTCCCAGGCCTAACTGTAATTGGGCAATGTGGTGGTGTGAATATGCTTGGACCAGGAAGTAGCACTATTTGGAAGTGTAGCCTTGTTGAAGTAGGTGTGTCCTCCTTGGAGGAAGTGTGTCACTGTGGCTGTGGGCTTAAAACCTTTGTCCTAGCTTCCTAGAAGAGAGTCTTCTCCTAGCTGCCTTCAAACAAGAGGTAGAACTCTCAGCTCCACCAGCACCATGTCTGCCTAGACACTGCCATGCTTCCTGCCATAATGATAATGGGCTGAACCTCTGAACCTGTAAGCAGGCCCCAATTAAATGTTGTCCTTTATAAGAGTTGCTGTGGTCATGGTGTCTTTTCACAGTATAAAACCCTAACTAACGCAGCAATTTGGTGCCAGGAGTGGGGTTATTGCAGTGATAGACCTAACCTTGCTTTTCTTAGGAAGAATGTGAACTTTGGGACTTTGGATTTGGAAAGCAAGTGAATCCTTTAAGTGGGGATTAATGGGCCATCCTAGGAGGATTAAGGAAGACTTTGTTGCTGAGGGTTATTTAAACTGTTGAAGCCTAGCTCTGGAGGTTTCAGAGGAGAATTTTAATATGTGGACTAGAGACTGTTCTTGTGATATTTTTGTGAAGAATGTCAGTGGGTTTTGCCCTTGTCTGAAGACTCTACATGAAGCTAAGGTAAAAAGATTTATATTAATTGCATTGACAAAGGAGGTCTCAAAAAAGTCCAACAGAGACTTTGTTCTCTGGTTAAGTCTCATGAAGAGCATTTTGAACAAGCACAGCAAGCTTAGAAAGAAAAAAAATGTATGGTTCAAGTAATAAAGGGGCACCAGGAAGTGAAATGGAGCAGAATCTTGTGTTCAAGGAGATAAAGAGAAGATGATAGTGATGACTTTGTGGCAAGATCTCATCCAGTTAAGCTTATTGTTTAGACTCTTATCATTGAACTAGGAATAGTTATGTCATATTAGGCATCATTATTACTTGATTGTTTTCACTTGTATTTTTAATCTGGAACGAATGCAATCCAGAAATGAAAGACACAGTCTTCTGATATGGATCTTGAGGCATAGTATCCATGAAAAGCTTAGGCCCAGGCAAGGTGGTACAAATTTTTATTTCCAGGAGACAGAGGCAAGCAAATCTCTGAGTTTAAGGCCAGCCTGGTACAGGGCAGGTTCTAAGTAGAGAATAGCCTAACTTCAGTGTGGTGGACCACACCATTAATCCCAGCACTTAGGAAACAGGCATGTAGATCTCTGAGTACAAAGTCAGTCTACAGAGCAAGTTATAGGACAGCCACGCTTAGGCAGTAAAGGAGTTGGAAAACAAACTTTGGGATAATGTAATAGAACAAGGGGGCCATGTTTGAGCCCCAGCAATCAGCAGAACCCAGTAGCTTTGGCCATGTGTCTCTGGCTTTAGAGTCAAAAATAGAAGGGACTGCTGGACAAATGATGGTTAGCTGGAGCTAAGAAATTAGGGTGATTAAGAGAGACCAGCATAACTGAGATAAAATCTTCTGGGAAGTATTTTCTGAGAAGCTGTGTTCTAGAGATAGGCAAGGCTATATCTCATACTTCAGTTGGAATTGCTAATGTGTAAGAACTACCCAGGTACAAAGGGTTCATGAAGAGCAGCTGATGCTTGGCACTGTGAGAGGCCAGGGAAGGCCATTGGTGAAGGTACAACCTCAGTTGCAGTTGATGGCCTAGGACTGAAGGGGTCTTGCAAAGATGTTGAGGTTTGGCACCATGAAGAGAGACTATGAGAGGCTATTCAGGTGAAGCCTAGTTGTATCAGAAGATCAGAGTTGTCAGTACCATAGACTGATCACCATGAACAGCACCCAGTAATGGAGTGGAGTCAAACAGAACCTAGAGTGCTACAGAGGGCAGAGCTGGAGAAATGATGCAAGCACATTAGAGGAGCCCAAGAGATCATGTGTGGGTCTCAGACATTTAACAAGAAGCTGTGAGATCGAAATTGACTTGGAGACCTCAAGATGTTAAAGATGCCAGAGCCATGGGATACTGTTAAGGAAAGCTGCTAACAGAGTGTAGAACCAGCCCAGGAGAAAGAAGTTTGATGCAGTCAACAAAGATGAAAAAGGAGTTGGAGATATGAAGACTGCTTTGATATTAGATATGCAGATGAAGAGTTTGAAGTTTGCCCATCTGGTCTCCTGTCTTGCTTTGAGGATTACAGCTAAGTGATTGGACGAATCTCAGAAGAGACTTTGAACTTTGGTCTTTTAACATTGTTGAGACTGCTATAGACTATGGGGACTTTGGAAGTTGGACTAAGTGTATTTTGCATTAAGCTATGTTTAGGTATGGCCCCCCATAGACTCATATGTTTGAACAAGCCTATGGGAGGACAGGGAGTTGAATGTGATGGTTTGTATATACTCAGCACAGGGAGTGATACTATTAGAAGGTTTAGCCCTGTTGGAGTAGGTATGTCACTGTGGGTTTGGGCTTTCAGACCTTCATCCTAGCAGTCTGGAAGCCAGTATTCTGGTAGCGGCCTTCAGATGAATATGTAGAACTTTTGGCTCCTCTTGTACTATGCCTGCCTGGATGCTGCCATGTTCCTGCCTCGATACTGGACTGAACCTCTGAATCTGTAAGCCAGCCCCAGTTAAATGTTGTCCTTATAAGAGTTACCTTGATCATGGTGTCTGTTTACAGCAGTAAAATACTAAGACAGTGTCAATGTAGATATGGGCTTTAAGACCTTTATCCTAGCTGTCTGGAAGCTAGTCTTCTCCTAACTGCCTTCTGAACACTCTCAGCTCCTCCAGCACCACGTCTGCCTGGGCACTGCCATGCTTACTGCCATACTGATAATGAGTTGAACCTTTGAACCTTTAAGGAAGCCTCAAATGTTGTTGTTAATAAGACTTGCCATGGTTATGGTGTCTCTTCACAGCAGTAAAACCCTAATTCAGGCATCTTACCCATCAACCAAGGCATAGTGAGTAACCAAGATTACCACCTGACTTCAACTTCTCCACATTCACAAATCAAAATATGTGTTGAATGTGTTATATTCGTGTATACTCAGACTACTTAATATATTTTTAAGAAAACATGTAATCAATTTTTACACCATAAGCTATGTACAAATTTTTGTTTTGAAGTAAGAATCACATGCTTGATAGGCCTAGCTGATATTACATAGCTCATATACTAGCCCATTGTGGTGACTCTCCAAGTAATTCACCTGCCCAAGCCATCAACCTACTCCCTGGCCTAACTGTGCTCAGCAAGCTTGTATACCATCATCCATCCCATCCCGGGGATATCCCAAGATCATATTTTGTTCATGCCATACTAATTCTCCCAGGCCTATATTGGATCACGGAGCCTGCACTGCAGGAAAGCCTGGTGAATAGACTGGATCCTTGTACTCACAGTCACATAGTATGAGGCCTAGTTTGTATGAACCAACATGAGTTCCATCCCATACTGATGAAGTATCAAGAACCAGCCCTCCTATAAATCTTAACATCTGAGGTCTAATTTGGGACAAGCAGCTAACCAACTAGCCAAGCCTTTTTAGTGACCCAGACAACTGCCATTCCACAGCAGTTCAGACCAGCTAGTCTTACAACCTCAGGCAAGCTGGTGAGTGACCCAAACACTCATCATTCCCCCACCCCTTACCAAAATCCATGGCCTATCCCAGATCACAATGACCAAATACAGCTGGGCCTAGGAGTGAATCAGGCCTTTGCCCTCCTGTGATATTCCCATACTACCAGGAAGAGCTGGTGTTAAGTTGCCTGCTAATCATCATACATTTAATGACCAAGGAAGTACCCTCTGACCCCAGTCTAACAATCTGAGGACTTGATGGCTTTAAATAGCTTGGTCAGTGACCACGATTCTCCCCTCAAACCATCCCCAAACTCCTAGGCCTAGGTCTGTTCCAGCAGCTTTCCCATCAGATCAGCATAGGGCAGTGTTTCTCAACCTGTGGGTCAAACAACACTTTCACAGAGGTCATATATCAGTTACCCTGCATATTAAATATTTACATTATGATTCAAGGTTTGCATTATTATGTAGTTACAGTTTATAAAGTAGCAATGAAAATATGGTTGGGGGTCACCAACAACATGAAGAACTATATTAAAGAACTACAGCATTAGGAAAGTTGAGAACTGCTGGTCTAGTGAGTGTCCATGATTCTAACATACTAGACACAGGCCATGATTAGAACACACAAAAGATTGAACAAAAGGACAAACTAAAGGCTGCCCATGTACTGGCTGGTTTTGTATGCCAACTTGACACAGGCTGGAGTTATCACAGAGAAAGGAGCTTCAATTGGGGAAGTGCCTCCATGAGACCCAGCTGTGGGGCATTTTCTCAAT
>JADRCC010315985.1:0-10772 GCA_019843855.1 Hylomyscus alleni | reverse complement strand
TGTGTGTGTGTGTGTGTGTGTGTGTGTGTGTGTGTGTGTGTGTGCTTTGCTTTGGTATTTTTCATTTTATTATTCTTTGCTCTTTTTAAAAATTTGTTTTAGTTTTCCCTTTTTTGTCTTTTTTGCCTTTTCTCTGAGAGAGAGTGCAGAGGGAATCTCTTATATACTGTGTGAAAGCATCATCTATCAATAAAAATCTGATGGCCAGTAAGATGAGGCAGGATTAGAAGGTAGGACATCTGGAGGAGAAAGAGAGACTCTAGGAGTTAGAGAGAGAGCAGGAGATTTTTGTCCTGAACTGCGGGAGATGGACACTTGAAACTGAGTGGAGGTAAATAGCCATGTGGCAGAATAAATAGGCTATATAAGTTATAAGCTAGTAGAAGGAGGTAGATCATGTTGAAGCTTTAATTTCTTGACATTTTTACTCAGGATTTCTCTCATTTTGGGCATTTAGACCAATTAATATATTTAACTCTTACTAGTAAAATAGCAAAATTGTATCTCTTCCTTACTGAAATTTATGAGACAAATATATATGTTTATGTATATGGGCATTTATGGAAAATGTGTTTTTAAGTATATTGATGTATACATCATATATTTTATATTTAATATATTTTCTATGAAGATAGACATAGTTGTATTTTCCTGATTAACTTATAAAACATTGCTCTGCTCTGCTCATTAAATGATACATTCCTTCATCTGTACACTATAAGGACATAAGTGTCTTCTCTCAGATTTGCTTCTTGTTCTATTCAGTTCCACACAATATCTTTGACTTATTGTTTAAATGGAATACTACAACACAGTCCTCAGTGGATGTGAATCCCCTCCATGTTTATTTATAAAGGTTTCTGTTTTTCTGTGTTGTTCTTTGTATTGACTGCACCATTTCTTCTTTTCACGTACTTGTGCATCCTCCACTATACAGTGTATATCATTTTTAGTGACGATGGGTTTTATTTTCATTTTTTGAATTTAACATCATTATTCACTTTTGTTTACATTGTCTGGGGACCATGCATTGAACCATTCCTGGTATTAGACTTGTTGGATATTTTATGTTTTGTGCCTTTCTGCAAAATGGTTTTTTCTTCTCTCAGCCAACGTAGCAGTCTGTCTTGAGTAGAATTCTTTCTGTGCATAGCATTGGATGACCCAGTGTACTTGATTTCATACCTCCATTACTGCTTTAGTCTTATTGATTTTTCTACATCAGAGTACAATATGTTTTATATTTATTTTCCATTTTAGCTATGTAAATCATAATAGTGTTTAATTTATTTTTCTGAACTTCGATACTCTTTTATTTGGTTAGCATTTCTGCCAGATTGTCTCCTATAAACAATCCTTCAGTAATCATTGTTCTTCCATTCTAAAAGATGTCTTTGCTCCAAACATAGGTTGTGTGCGATTCTATATATTTATATTCATTTCCTTCCTCCTCCCACTACATAACCATATATGTATTTCTTTATTATGAGGAAAAAACAACAGCACAATCTCACTTTTCTCTTTCATCTTAGTCTAGAATGGTAACTCCAAGTCTTCTCACTTCTGTTCCCTGCACTGTAGAAACCCAGACAGGCTTTTACATTTTCCTTTCTTCTGTGTCCTCAATGCTAAGTTTTTGCTTTAATATTTTAGTTCATTTAGTTCCAAAATGTTTTTAGACATGTTAACTCTGTGTCCTGTGAGTGTGTATGTATTACATTTCAGGAATCATTATTTTGTATTAATATTAACTTCTAGAAAAGATTACCATCATCTTTTTAGATGTAACAACTCACAGTTTGCTCAATGCCTTCTCTTGTCAATTTCAGACCTCTTCCCTGATCTCTTAATATTTGAACAGACACTTTCTCAGTAGAAGTTTTATGGGTAACAGAGATACTGAATATTTCCTATATTGTTTTAATATACAGAGCACAACCTCCATTGGAGGTCTCTTCATGTTAAGCAGTTGGTACCTTGTGAGAGTATCCCTTCACAACTTTTTGTCTGTCTTTTACTTCATCATCTTTAGACAACAAACTACTTTTGGTTCCCGACTCCTATCTCTCTCTCTAACTCTCTCTTTGTGATGCTCATTTCCAAAATATTTGATCGTGAACATGGACCTGCTACTAAGGTAGTAATCTCAGGTTTGTAGTTGCCTAGAGGCACCAATAGTATATACCAATACATCATTAGAGGGACAAAGAATGTTGTTTTACTCTTCTCTTCCTCTCTAGCACTGTGAGGGCCAGGAAGAGAACACATCTTCATAAATTTTTAGGCATAGATGATTGTCTGAAGTGAGTTCCACTTAGAAAACTATTACTGCATTGCAGACAGATTCCTGGGCACTTTGCTCTCTCCATTAAGATACAGTTTAGATGGGAAAGAACACTTTTGTATGTTACTTTGCTGTGTTATCACTAGTGCTTAAGTGAATGCCTAGCACAAGTTAATGAATGAATGGAGGTACTTTCAAAGTCATATTAAATGGTAAACTGGCATGAAGTTTTGAAAATGTTTGCTCATAATTAACTTTCCAAGTGTTATACCATTTTTGTTATAATAAAATATTTTTCTTCTGTAAAAGGATATACAAAACTTTCTTGATTTATGAGAATAATATTAACAGATTCAATCTTTACATTTAGCCTTATTTTCACTGAATGATAAACTATAAATTATTAATCATGTAATAAATGTTGAGGCTTTAAACCTACGAATATGAGTTTTAGTATGTGTCTCCTAAAACACCAATACCCTCACAGATTTTCACCTTCTGAGTAGGAGTTAAGATGTATTTTTACTAAGCATCAGTTTATTGGCATCAGTGTCTGGCTCTTTCCTGTGATGTATCATCTGGATTTCAGAGAAATTCAAAGCCAAGGCCATGACTGGTGGATGGAAATAAACTCATTCTCTTTATCTGTTGTGAGACAGTGATAGAAACATGGGTTCAGGTTGGATAAGTGTTATCTTTACATGGGGAAGTTAGTAGTGATAAGTTGAAGACTTGGGGTGGTGTCACAATCAAAGCCATATGTTTATTTTCTGGCCCCCTAGAGGTAAATATAAGCCTATATATGCTACTACCCTGGGATACACATATATTCTAAAAGTAAAGTCATTAAAAATGTGCCATAATTACTGATGGACAGACTTTCATCATTAGTTTATATGGAAAAAAGAAATACTCTAAACTTTATGACAGGAAGCATTGGAAATTAAACATTTCACTGAGATGTAGTGAAATGCAATTCGCCACCTTTTCCTACTCTCTTTCTCTCTGTCTTTCTGTCTTTCTCTCTTTCACCTTGGTCTTAATTTGAAAGAGCAAATAATTTCTATCTACTGGAGAATTGAATGCTAACCTTGAAATCACAGGGTCCTTTGATTGGCTTTGTGCTGGCAGTCTTGTCCATCACTGCTTAGCACAGCCATTATTGCATCCCTGTTGACAGTCTGAGTGCTTTACCATGTGCTTTACGTTCATTAACTCCATTTCTGTTTTGCTCGGGGATTTAATGAAAAGGCTTACAAGAGAAGAGATCATATTTTCATTTCCTCTCAATGCTCCAGAGGACCCTCCTAATTATTCTTTACTGGACTCTCCTACTCTTGTGACCCTAAGTACTAGAGATAACCTGCTAACCCATTTTTGTATACAAGACTTTCTCTTCAGACATTCCTTTATTTTTTTGTTGTTGATTTAAGTTTTATTGTATTATGATGAGAAAAGATACGTAATTTCAATTTATCTGAATTTGTTAACACTTAAAAAAATATTTTAAGGGCTGGAGAGATGACTTAGAGGTTAAGAGCACTGACTGCTCTTCCAGAGGTCTTAAATTCAATTCCCAGCAACCACATGGTGGCTCACAAACATCTGTAATAGGGTCTGATGTCCTCTTCTAGTGAGTCTGAACAGAGCAGTGATGGTGTACTCATATGCACAAAATAAATAAATAAATCTTTAAAAATCATATTTTAAGTAAATAGAATTACATCACATTCTTCTTTCCCTTTTATCCCCCAACTCCTTCCAGAGACCCTCCCTTCAATATCTGTCAAACCTTTTGGGATTTTTAATCATATTCTTTAAAATTTATAAAATGTTATAAAAGTAAAAATGAGTATTATAAAAGTTGTGTGATATAAAACAACAATCAATTGAACAGTCTTATGTAGATGCTTGTCTACAGCAACACTGAAAATACAAACATTTTTCTCAATATAAGTCTTAAATAACTCCAAACTTATTAACTATATGATATTTTAAAATAATATATCACTATTATTTTCTTAAATAAACATAAATAGATAAAGACTTTTTCTTGTTTGCTTGCTTGTTTTGTTTTTAGTAGAGCTTAAAATCTTGGCTCTTACTGTGGTACAAGCCCAAAATAAGAACAATTTTTAGATATTAGAGTTCATTGTAATAAGGCTGTACTTCAATGACCCTCACATCACCAAAGGATTTTACCTAAGCTAAGAGTTGACAGTTCTGCTGCACCAAGGAATGAAGTATAGGCAAAATTTTTGGATACAGATTTCCTGCTATGGTCAGAGCTATTTTATTTGAGTGATTGTCATCATTCTCAACCCACAGGGATCAGGTTACATTCATTTAAGAAATAATGTGTGTGTTAAGGTGGTCTATTCATGAAGTATTCACCAATTGTTTCAATGAACAATGGTTCTGCTTCAAGTGTGGCACAAACACTAGGTGAAGGTAAGAATCTGGTTCATTGACTGTGATGATTTTGAAAATCATTCATCTCAGAAAAAGAGTAATTTATAAAGTCCTCTTCAAAATTGATAAAATAATTATAAATATCAAGCAAAGCATTCAGTCTCACTCTTTGTTGTTCTCTTACAAGCCACCTCCCAAATTGATGGTCTACATTTCTTTTGGCTGTATAAATATTTTGAAATATGTAAGCTATTCTGAAAACCGTAGTATAGTGTAAAAATATGAAATAAACAATGCTACTAATAGAGAGGCTGAGATAGGAGAAGCATGATTTCAAGACCATTATGTGGTAAACTTCCCGACACTGTCATGCATAAACAAACAGAAAATGTATATGGATTGTAGAATATCGTACCTATTTCTCCAATTACCAAATTAGAGAGACCACTGGATGACAGTCAATGAATTTCTATTTCCTCATATTTTTGTATTTCAATCAATTAGGTTATGTTGGTAATATTAATTTTCATATTAAGAGACATTAAGGAAAAGTAATTGTTACTTGTTATTTTTGTTGTTAGAGGTGGAATTATGTTTGTGTGTGTTTGTTGAAAGATTATTTTCTTGCTTCTTCAAGGGTGTAGTTTTGCTCCTTATGTTGGTGTTTTCCATCTATTATCCTTTGTAGGGCTGGATTTGTGGAAAGATATTGTGTAAATTTCATTTTGTCATGGAATCCCTTGTCTTCTCCATCTATGGTAATTGAGAGTTTTGCTGGGTATAGTAGCCTGGACTGGCATTTGTGTTCTCATAGGGTCTGTATGACATCTGCCCAGGATCGTCTAGCTTTCATAGTCTCTGGTGAGAACTCTGGTGTAATTCTGATAGGTCTTCCTTTATATGTTACTTGACATTTTTCCCTTACTGCTTTCAATATTCTTTCTTTGTTTAGTGTATTTGATGTTTTGATTATTATTTCTTTTCTGGTCCAGTCTATTTGGAGTTCTATAGGCTTCTTGTCTGTTAATGGGCATCTCTTCCTTTAGGTAAGAAAAGTTTTCTTCTATAGTTTTGTTGAAGATAATTAGTGGCCCTTTAAGTTAGGAGTCTTCACTCTCTTCTATACCTATTATCCTTAGGCTTGGTCTTCTCATTGTGTCCTGGATTTCCTGGGTGTTTTGTGTTAGCATCTTTTTGCTTTTTGCATTTCCTTTGACTGTTGTGTCAATGTTTTCTATGGTATCTTCTGCCCTTGAGATTCTTTCTTCTATCTCTTGTATTCTGTTGGTGATGCTTGCATCTATGACTCCTGATCTTTTTCCTAGGTTTTCTAACTCCAGAGTTGTCTCCCTTTGTGGTTTCTTTATTGTTTCTACTTCTATTTTTAGATCCTGAATGGTTTTGTTGTTCATTTCATTCACCTGTTTGATTGTGTTTTCCTGTAGTTCTTTAAAGGATTTTTTGTGTGTCCTCTTTAAGGGCTTCTAGCTGTTCGCCTGTGTTTGTATTTCTTTGAGGGAGTTATATATGTCCTTCTTAAAATCCTGTATCATCATCATGAGAAGTGATTTTAGATCCGAATCGTGCTTTTCTGGTGTGATGATGTGTCCAGGACTTGCTATTGTGGGAGAATTGGGTTCTGATGATGCCAAGTAACCTTGGTTTCTGTTGCTTCTGTTCTTATGCTTGCCTCCAGACATCTGGTTGTCTGTAGTGCTCCCTGCCCTTCCTATATCTGACTGGAGCCTGTCCTTCCTGTTATCCTGGTTGTGTCAGAATTCTTCAGAGTCAAGCTATCTCTTTGATCCTGTGATTCTGGGGTCCTGTGATACTATGATTCTGGGCCTGTTAGAGCGACTGGGTGTATAACTTCCTCTGGGTATTATGGAACTCACTGCAGAGTTTGTGTCCAAGGTTTGCTAAGGACACCAGTCCAGACAAACTGGAAGGAATTGGTGCCACTGGACTGGTGGTGTTCCTGCGTGCCTGGTCCCAGTTACTCCTGCTTTTGGGACAGAAGTTCTGTTCTCCTCACTTCTGATTCTATGATCCTGGGAGTGTTAGAATGCCTATGAGTGGAGCTTTCTCTGGCTGTTTTGGGACTAGCTGCAGAGTTTGTGCTCAAGGTCTGCTCTACTCCTTTACTTTTAATCACTGGTGGGTGGTGATTTCCAATATCATACTACAAGAAAATATTGGATAAAAACACTCACCTTCCTTCTTTGCAAATCATTTAATCAGGTCTATCAATAAATCACACCTGATAGCCCTTAAACTTTATTCAGTATTATTTTTTCATCCTTTTCCATTTTTAATAATTTAATGTGTTATTCTTTCAATAACTTTTCTCTTTTACTTCTGGTCTATTCTTTTTTTCTCAGTACACAGTCATAATGATCTTCATAAAGAAAAACCAAACAAAGGTCTCTCCTTTGTAGCAGCCCCAACCCTCACCACACACACCTTTTGCCACCTTTTGTCTTCATTTGCCATAGCCTTGTTCTCCATGACTGCTGAAGCTTGGATATCATCTGCAATGTAAATATTTCTAAAAAAGGAATCTCCCCTTTACAATAAACATTCATTCTTTCAATTCTGTTATTCTAGAAATCCCTGGCTAAGAGAATGCTCCTTGTGAGTTAGTAGCCTGGGACATGCAGGATGTAGTGATGACTTTGCACTGTAATTGTCAAAGCTACAATGAGTGTGGTGTTGTTTCTACTTGTGAAACTCTCTAATTTTATCTTGCCAACTTTGAAATGGTTATTTTACTTTTGATCCTTTTGCAAAATATAGACTCAGCATGCCTCAGTTTGGATCAATTATCTTCTTAATGTATAATACATGCAATTCAGAGATTTTTAGAATACAGTAATAAGGAAGGAAAACAGAAGGCTAATTCATACATAGTAGCCCAAGGCTCCTGGTTCTGCTACAACAAACATTCCAAATTTGAAATCAATATTACACTTGGAACATGTGCCATTTGGGATCTTTCATGCAACCACCTTGTCTAATGGAATGAGCTAATGGAATTATATACGTCAGTTCTATAGGAAGGACATTGTATTTTTGATCAAACATTAGACATCAGGAAGCATATTTATTTCTCTGGAAGGAAGAATAATTATTTCTGTAAACTTTTTGCATTTGTGCAAGATTTTCTAACTAGCTAATAAGTTGTTGTAGATCAAAGATCATGCTGTCTTTTGTTCTTAGAAGGACACCAGGAATGCTGACTGAAACTGTCAGGCTAAAGAAAATATTGAAAGGATTTCAATAGTAGAAGGAACTTTGATAAAGTCTCAGTTCACAATTAAAATTTTCATCTGTTAACTAAAAATTTCACGAAGAAAATATTTACCCTTGAAACTGTCTCCTGGGACTGAAATCTTTCACCAGTTTGTATTTCTACAATAATTACAACCCCCACATTTCCCGTCAACTATGGAAGCATAATGTGCATAGAGATGACTGAAAAATAGTCTTTTATATTCTTTATCTTGTCATTTTGTTTCTTTTCACTATCTCTCATCACTGATACTGTCATTGCTACCATCATTTTGTGTCACCACAGGTTTCCATCATTTGTTGATAAATTACTATGTGTCAAGGGCAATTCAAGTGCATTAGATGATTATTAGTATAAAATATCATGCATTATTGACATGTTCAATAAAAATGTAACTGGAAACATTATTAGGAATATATCAAAACATTAACTTTAAGATATCATTTTGATTGAGAATTAAGCTGAGTCTTACTAAATACTCTACTAAGTTTTCTTACCTTGATGGTTCTAGTCATTAATTGACTATTGTAATTTGGTGATTTGGAATACATTATATGAATATATTATTGAACAGTAAATAAATTCAGTCATTATTAAAGTTTCTGATGTCAATGCCTTCATAAATAAAGTAAGAATTGTCTCACTCAAGTTTTTAAAAAATATATATGAACTGCTGAATACAATTACTATTACCTCTGACGTACAGGGCAGAAATGGATT
Source organism: Hylomyscus alleni (assembly GCA_019843855.1). NCBI lineage: Eukaryota > Metazoa > Chordata > Mammalia > Rodentia > Muridae > Hylomyscus > Hylomyscus alleni. Next base: position 2,064 of record JADRCC010315985.1, on the reverse strand, counting down.
CTTGAAGTATTGCAAGATATTTTTATGACAATATAGGTAAGATTGGGAGAGGCTAGAATTGAAATAATGTCTTTTTTTATCAGAGAAATACAAACTTGGTCAATACATACCTAGTTTACATTAGTTACTTTTACATAATTACCATTGAAATTATTTTGTAATGTTGGTTTGTTCAGGTTTTTTAAGTGAATAAAAGCATTGATTTTTATTTCTTTGAATTCACTTCTTCTAATCTTACCTTGAGAATGGTTTAGGTCTCATGGGTAAGTTTTCATCTTCATGTTTCAATATTAAATTTATATTCTTACTAATTGTCATATTGTCACTACGCAAGACTTGTTGAGGTAATTATACTGTTGAGATCTCGTTGGTGAAGCATCATTGTCACTTCTAGAAGATATTACCTTGCAGCTGACATTTGGTCCTCTGCTTCTTAAAATATTTCCATCTTTTCTCCATTGTTCCTTGATCCACAATGGTTGCATTGTTAATGTACCAATTGGAGCATAGTGCCCCAAGGTCATATGTTCTCTGCATTTTTATCAGTTGTGGACCTCTGTTGTAGTCTCCATTTATTGCAAAAAGAAATTTTATTGATGTGGCATAAAAGCTACACTTATTTGTGAGTGTAGGGTAAATATATAGAATACAGTTAGAAATCATTTTTGTTAAGAAAAATGGCAGTAGTAGGTTTCCTCTGTTTTCGATAAGGTTGTAGTTAGTTCGGTTTATAGTGCCAGGCATGAATCCAAACCTATTGACTGAGTTTTAAGTCCAAATAGACAGGCATTGTTTGATCCAATATATGTGTTGTTATAGCACCCATTCAGGATATTTTGTGTAGCTAGATATTGTCATCGTTTATAGTATTACAACTGGGTAGTACTATTGATCTCTCTCCTGTCTTGAGAACTTGCATAGCACACTCAATACTATGAGAGCTAGTCCACAGAAAGGAGTCTTCTGGGTCAAATCTAGTATGATTCCTTCAAGTCCTATGTATGACATGTGTAGTTTCCTTAGCAATAAGGTCTTACCTTTAAGTATTTGGAAGCAGTCAAGGCTAATGACAATAACCTATATTAGTATGGAAGGTCTTTTGAACCTCTCAACTAACAACGTTAAAGTAAGTTCCCATGGCTGGTGGTTTTTTTTTTTTTTTTTTTGTATTTTAAATATTACATTATATAGATTAAGAAGATGTGGAAAAATTCTGTTTCCCACACTCCTTTTATTATTCATTGATAATTTTTTTAAAACGATTGTTTTTGTGGGTATTCTCTGATGATAATTTTTCTATTTATTTACAATTTGAGTATTAGGTTTAACCCACTGCACTTCTTGATTTTCTTCTTGCAGTAGATCTCAAAAGCTGGCATAAAATGTTCAGCCATCTTTTCAACTGATGAATACGAATGGCTGAGAAGCACCTAAAGAAATGTTCAACATCCTTAGTCATCAGGGAAATGCAAATCAAAACAACTCTGAGATTTCACATCACACCAGTCTGATTGGCTAGAATAAAAATCTCAGGTGAGAGCAGATGCTGGAGAGGTTGTGGAGAAAGAGGAACACTACTTCATTGCTGGTGGGATTGCCAGCTGATACAACCACTCTGGAAATCAGTTTGGTAGTTCCTCCAGAAATTGAACATAGTTCTACCGGAGGACCCAGCTATACCACTCCTGGGCATATACCCAGAAGATGCTCCAACATGTAATAAGGACACATGCTCCACCATGTTCATAGCAGCCTTATTTATAATAGCCAGAAACTGGAAACAACCCAGATGTCCCTCAACAGAGGACATCTACACAATGGAGTACTACTCAGCTATTAAAAACAATGAATTTATGAAATTCTTAGGGAAATGGATGGATTTGGAGAATATCATCCTGAGTGAGGTAACCCAATCACAAAAGAACACACATGATATGCACTCTCTGATAAGTGGTTATTAGCCCAGAAGTTCGGAATACACAAAGTACAACCCACAAACCTCAAGAAACTCAAGAAAAAGGAAGATATTTCATTCCTTCTTAAAAGGGGGGAACAGAATACCCA
>JADRCC010315969.1:0-11987 GCA_019843855.1 Hylomyscus alleni | reverse complement strand
TATTATTATTATTATTATTATTAATTTTATGCATTTATTTACTTCAACATTTAAAACTTTTGGGGAATATTTGTGTTGTCTTTTAAACCAGGCCACTTTTCAAGTAGTCGAATTAAAATACTCCGTTGTTTTTATCACATACATCCCTGTGAGAAAATACCAAGAACAATGTAATTTTTCAGTATTCCAGGATTTTTGATCACGGCCATTTAGTTCAGTGGTGAGACTGAGAATGCTGGAGAGATGTATGAAAAAGAACAGAGTTGCTCATCATGATTCTATGGAAGAGGAAAGGAGAAGGAGAAGTAGGGATAAAGCAGTGATGGAAGAACAAAAACAAGAGAAGAGGAGATGGGAAAGGAAGACACTGAGAAAGTAAAAACAAGGAGGGAGAGATGAAGAGAGGTAGGTAGGTACAAAGAAGTAAGAGAGACCATGATGGATACAGCTAGAAGAATCAAGGAGATATATTCTTCATCCCTTCATAAGCACATTCTCACGAAGTACTTCTTCCAAATAGGTCCCACCTCCTTCTAACTCACTCCTTATATTCTCATCTACCAGCACCCTCATAATCCTGTAACTTCTGCACAGTGTCACAAACTGATGACTGAAGCTTTAGCTCCTAAGTTGTTAGGAACCATTTAGGTTCGATGTTTGCTGCACACTAAGTCTATAAACCTCATTTCCATTTTTGTTTTAATCATTTGTATTTGCATAGTTTGGAACACACAACAATAGATGGTCCCTCTTCTTTACCTCATGTGCTTTTTATTTTAAAGTTGGTCTTTACTTGTCTTTACTTGTATTCATCAACACTTATCATCTACTATGAACCCTTTATTTGGATATATTTACTTTTTTTATTTTTTGCAAGTGTGTTTTAGGAACTGATGTTGTTACTATTTTCTGAGTGATTGTGAACTGCTAACACAGTCTTTGACTTCAAAAGTATTCAACCAGTTTCACATATTATCCAAGAAAATTATTGTAGTTTCTGAAGGACGTCCTCCACCCTGTGGACCTGGGGTGTGAGGATGTCCTGTGCTATTTCTCCACCAGAATCTGTATTTCTCAAATCACAATTTCTTCTCTTAATGAGATATATTTAGAGACTTTTTCAGAAGTACCCCTTTTCCTTTTCCTTTTGAAATGTATCTTTCTCTTGCTGTTACTTTTCCACTCGTGTTTACTCTATAATTACGGCTTGTACAATTTTGCCCTAAGATTCATGCTGCTATTACACTGAGAAAGAAAGAGTACTTACAGAGAAGATGATTCCCTCTAAGCCAAAGAGAGCCACTGTTATTGATTTGAATAAGGAATACTTAATTTCTTTCTCAGGCTACCGATTCTCTAGTTTTGCTTTGTTCACTGCCTGGTTCTTAGATCTTGTGCTTGTTGTGTCCCAAATACTAAATTCCTAAAACACAGAAAAGGGCAAAAGGATATTCTTATATGGCCAATGGTAGAGAAGTAGGAAGTCTCTAATCTATCTTATGTGCCCTCCAATGAAGTGTTCTTCCCTGTCTTCCACTTTCAAGAACAGGTAAGACTCTGTCCATATTACTTCTTCCTTTGCCTTTAAAATAGAGAAATTAGGCTTGAACATTTCCTTTGTGGTCTTTAGCTAGTCTTCTTAGCTTCTTCCTGGAACTCTTTGACTTATGATCCAGAAAACTAGGGTCTACAGGCTTGATGTTGTACAGAGTAGTCTTTAGTAAAAGGACAATCCTTGTCCAATTTATCTGCAAGTCTCCTTAACATACTTGATTCAGTGGCCAAGACACCACTGGCATTTAACAAAGTAGAAGAATCTGATAAAGGTATGTAAGACTGGAGAGTTAAGGGGTATATCTAGGTAGCCACCTCCTCAGAGTTCTCTGAACCGTGTCTCCCCTATTTCCTGAAAGATGATTAAAATTGTCTTCCTTTCTTCCTCGATGGAAATAGCTTTTCATGGTTTCACAAAATTCATGGATTCAACATAGTGCTGCAAAGTAATCAACAAATTTCTTAGTATGTAAAAATAATCTTTATTTTACAATTTCTAAAATATGCCACAGAATATTTTCAATTATTATATTTAGATAGAAATTTATTTAGACCACGTTCTTTTTCTGAACAAATTTTCAATCCAAGGACTGTAGTCATTACCCCTTTGGATATTCTTACTGTGTATGTAAAGTTCCTCTACTGATGTGCAGTTCAACACACACACTGTTTATCTTCATTAGTGACAAAAACTCCCCAACTCAAATGACAATTATTGGTGACCATTGGGCACAATAAATGTTTGATTAAGTACCCCTTTGCTTTTTAGGATCATTTCAATGTGGTCTGGGGCAATGAATTTGCACAAGCTGTATAGAACTCTCAGAGCAACCAGTTGATGAAGTCATATTTAGATAATTATTCAGAATACTGTAAATGATAAGTATAACAGAGTTTCTACATAAATATTGAACAAAACACTAAGTGGATTCAATCCAGCCTTTGATTTGCACTTTGATTTCTTTGCTGTAGAAACTAAAAGAAAAGAAATCCTTTTCTCACTCAACCAGACATAGCCTCTAATATTTCTCTTCAACCATTATACACTACAAAAGAAAGATTAATTGTTTTGCTCTAACTCAGGATAAGCCTATTTCATTGAAATTGCCCTTGTTTATTTTCCCTCAGTTAAGAGCTTTTCAATAAGCATTTACTTACTATTGAATATAAGAATATAAAAAATGTTTTTTTAATTTTATTGATATTGACTATGACCATGTGGTTCAATAAGTACATAGTCTAGTCTTGTCTTATGATCTTCAGCATCTCACATTCAGATGTGTGTTAATACATCTGTTTCACTATACACAATTTAGAATAAAATAGTTTTACCATCTGACTCAAGTGCTTCTTAGTGACTTTGGTTTTGTTCATGTTGAATTTTATTTATCTACAAAATATACAAATTATGAAATACCCATGCTGCAATTTGCATTTTTTGCCTTTAAACTTGACAGTTTTGACATCATATTTTCAAATATATTTCTTGACTTCTCTTCTGGCCTGTGCCTTCTGCCTGGGCAGATCATTAGCATGTCTGCCCCTTTAAGACCCCACAGTCTGAAGGCCTCCCAAGAAATCTGTTGTACCCAGGGCATCAGGCCCCACAATCTGAATGCCTCCCAGGAGATCTGCTGCAGCCAGAACAGTAGATCAATGGCATGTTTGCCATTCTGAAGACCCCAAAATCTGAAGGCCTCCCAGGTGATAGCTACAGGCAGGGCCATAGGTCTCATAGGAGACCTGAAGCAACCCAAGGACACAGGAGGCAGACTCCAGACAGAGACACCCAGGCCAGTTAACAGCAGAAATAACCAGATGAAGATAGGCAAGTTCAACAGTAGCCAATATACTTTGATACCATCAGAACCCAGTTCTCCCACCACAGCAAACCAACACATCTGAAAACCATGATGCTAACCTAAAAATTCTATCTCATGAAGATAAGAGAGTCCTTTAAGGAAGATATAAATAACTCTCTGAAAGAAATATAGATAAATAGGTTGAAGTCTTTAAAGAAGAAACAAATCCCTTAAAGAAATATAGGAAACACAATCAAACATGTGAAGGATTTGACCAAAGGGTTCCTATAATTATAAAATGGAAGTAGAAACAATAAAAAATAAAAAAAAATGGAGGCAACCCTGGAAATGGAAAACACAGGAAAGAGGTTAGGAGCCATTGATGCAAGCATCCAAAACAGAATACATAAGATAGAAGAGAGAACCACAGTCATAAAAGATACCTTAGAAAATATTGATACAATGGTCAAATAAAATACAAAACATAAAAAACTTCCACAATGTAAAAATGGATACAGAAAATGTGGTTCATTTACATAATGGAATACTATTCAGAACTATTAAGAACATCATAAGGACATCATGAGTTTTATAGGCAAATGGATGGTACTAGAAAATCTCATCCTGAGTGAGGTAAATCAGATGTAAAAAGACATGCACAATATGTATTCACTAATAAGTGGATAAAAGTCAAAAAAGTACAGAATATCTAGGAATAAAATCCACAGAACTAATGAAGGTTAACAAATGGAAAGGCCCAAGTAAGGATGTTTCAATTCCACTTGGAAGGGTGAAGAAAATAATCACAGGAGGCAAACAGAGGGAGGAACCTGAATGGGAGAGGGGAGAAGAAGGGGAAAAGGGAACATGACCAAATATGGGGGCACAAGAGAAAAGCCATGAGGGCCAACAGAATGAATAAGAATAAGCAACTTCGGGGGTTGGGAGGTGGGGAGACATTCTAGGATGCACCAGAGACCTTGTTGGTTAGAGACTTTCAAAGGGAGGGAAGGAACTCGTGGAGGCCACCCCCAATAGGAAACATCAAGTGGTCTGATGGTGTTGCCATGCTAGAGTCAAAAACTCTGATTGAGAATTGTTCCTGACTAAAAGAACTTTAGAGACAAAAATGGCAAAGAGACTGAGGGAAAGGTGATCTAGTGACCAGCCCTCCTTGGGATCCATCTCAAGAGGAAGCATAAAGGACTAACACTACTACTGATGCTGTGTTGTGGTTACAGACAGGAGCTTAGCATGGCTGTCCTCTGAGAGACCTAACAAGCATCTGACTGAAACATATGCAAATACTTACACCCAGCCATTGGACTGAAGTAAGGGACCCCTGTGGTTGAATTAGGGAAAGGCTAGAAGAAGCTGAGGAGGAGGGCGACCTCAGCAGTCTCAACAAACCCAGACCCCGGAGATATCTTAAGACACTACACCACAGACCAGGCTGCATACAGAAGCTTCTGAGGCCCCTGACACATATACAGCAGAGGACTGGCTTCTCTGACTTCAGTGGGGAAAGAAGAATCTAGCCCTGGAGAGACTTGAGGCCCCAGGGAATGGGGAACCCTGGTGGGACATAATCTTCTAGATGGGGGAGGAGGAATGGAGTGAGAAACCGTGGGAGGGCATACCAGGAGAAAAACAACAATTGGACTGTACAAAAGTAAAACTAATAAAAATAAAGACAAACAAAAATAAAAGTATTTCCTTTAAAAGTAGAGATAATAATTTCTATTATTAGATGAATAATGTAATTCACATTAATTGCCTGTAATAATCCCAATACAACTATACTGCATTTTAGGATGGTTGTTTGGTTGCCTGGTTTAGCAGATCATTAGGGACAAGCAAGATCTCAAACACCATCTTTTGGATATGTGTTATGCGAAGATTTCATACTATACATCTAATTGAGTGGTTCACAACCTTCCTCATGCTGTGACCCTTTAATATAGTTCCCTATGCTGTGGTGACCCTAACCATAAATTTTTTTTGTTGCTACTTCACAAATATAATTTTGTAAATATCTGATATGCAGGATATCTAATATGCAACTCCAAAGGGGCTGTGATATGCAGGTGGAGAACCACTGTTCTAACTCTTTATCCAATAACTGTGTCAGTGGATAACGAGATGAATAATAAAATTTTCCAAAGAAGGCAGCTAACCAAATAATGGACTGTAGATCTTTATGTTGTGCCTCACTTTGCCTTATTTTGTTTCTTTTGCCTTTCTTTCTCACATGGCTCATTACTCTCTGATTATCCCAGTTTTAAGATATAATTAACAAGATTGAAAATAATAGTGTAGAGAAATAGTCTCTTTAATATGATTATGTCTGAGCACTATTAACTGAGTGTTTTAGCATTCATAATTTCATAATTAATTTGTCATGGAAGATATATATTGCTTCGTATTGACTAGATTACAGTCCCTGAAGTCCCTAATAGGAGTGAAATCTGAGAGAAACAGGTGGGGTGTGAGGGGGGCTTCCATATGCAAACAGGTTTGTATAATATAAATATATAGTTTCAACTGTGTAAAGATAATCTGAAGATGGAAATAAATTAAAGTCAGTCTTTCCCCTAAAGAATCATGTATTTTGAGTCTGTAGGGGTCAAGGTCAAGTGGATTTCACACTGAGGTCTGAACCTATGCTGCTTTTATCTTGAAGGTGAGTGGCTTGTGGTAGGCTCTGGAAATGTGTCTATCATGTTAGGCTGTTTCTACCTGGCTACTGGAAAGTCTATCTCCTCCTTTGAAATCTCTGTGAACTGCTTCTGATTTTCCAATTCTCCTTTTTCAACATGCAAGAGCATATTTTGTTGCCATTGACAGAGGCAATGTCTTCAGCTTTTGAGAAAGGCCTATTATGTGGGAAAACTCTGGAGTAGATCATCCACATAATGCATTAAGAAAGGAACACTATTTTCAGTCCAACCCCTAAAATGCAGAAAACATGGACATTTGGGAAATTTTTCTGTAGAAAAAAAATACAATTCTTAACTGACATTTTTTTTAATGGATTTTTGTTTCAGTTTCTATCTGGACATTTAATTGAGTTGCAGTGGCTCACGTCTAAATACAGTAGACAGCTCAGATTTTGCTTGTTTGTAATTTATTTCCTTTTTTTGTCAATTTGACAAGAGCCAGTGGGATTGATTCTGAGAAGAGATAATCTGGGATGTCTCTAGTGCTTTTTGGGTGTGGGCCCAGTACTGTTAGAACAGATTCCAAGAAAGAGATATCGAAGAGGGACATGATACATGGTTACGAGCTGAGAAAAAGGATATTTATTGCATGTTGAGATATGGCAGAAGATGAGTTCCACAGAGAACCTCTGAAATATGGCTTAAAAGTCTTTGTTGTAGAGGCCAGATGCTTGTGAGAAACCAGAGAGACTGAGAGTAAAGAAGAGATTTGGTTCTAAAGTCCTTCTGTAGATCTTGTGTATGCTTGATGTAAGTGGGACTAAGTAGGGTAGTAGATTAACTTTACCTGAGTTTTACCTTGGTAGGGGAAAAAAACCCCTCATGTTCCACAATATCAACCAACCAGACACCCCAGAGCTCCTAGGGACTAAACCACCAACTAGAGTACACATGGAGAGACCTACGACTCCAGCAGCATAAGTAGCAGAGGATGTCCTTGTCTGGCATCAATGGGAGAAGAAGCCCTTGATTCTCTGAAGAATCAATGCCCCAATGTAGAGGAATACCACCGTGATGAGGTGGGAGTAGGAGGGTAAGTGGGGGAGCACTCTCATAGAAGCTGGGGGGTAGAGTGGGATTGGAATTTTCTGGAGGGGAAACTGGGAAAGGGGACAATATTTGAAATGCAAATAAATAAAATATCCAATAATATTTTTTAAAAAATCAGACAAAAAAAGAAAATTTTCATTTGTAATTACAGGTTTCTAGATGAAAAGGACACAAACAAGGCTTGTGATAGGTTAAACCTGTGCACTGAAGAATGCATACCAATGTAAGGGGAAAGTAAAGCAATCTTGTGGAGTGCTTGGACATTCTCCTTTATTTTATTCTGCAGATGCCTCTCCTAAAACTTTCAGTGTGCTTCATCTTTAGGTTGATATAAACATTTCTAAAGCTAAAATTGTTTTACTGTAATGGACATACTTATAGTGATAGTGATGAATAAAGATAATAAAGGTTAGAAATACCATTCTCCATTGCTTGGGCTAATGTTATTGATCATTTTTAGGACACCTTTACGCATCGTGTTCATAAATAGAAAACAATGATTACAGAGTAACTATCATTTTGTATTCTATAAGCAGTCCACAGAATACTGATGCTTTACTGTAGTTTCATATTATTTAGGTAAAATAATGCTTACAAGGAGGTCGTCTATGTGTCCATAATGACAGTGAAGACATGCTGTGGCAGCAGAAGTAGCGTGGTGCACATTTCATTGGCACACAGGAAGCAAGCATGGGGTAGAACAAGAAGGAAGGCAAGGATATGAACATTGAAGGTCTACATCATGTGACTACTATAAATTCTACACATTTCAGCAAGGTTATATTTCCTAAAGGTTCTATACACTCCCCCAATGTGGGAACCAAGTGTTCAAACACATGATCCTATGGGTGATATTTCTTCTTCAACATTAAACAACCTCCACTATAATAAAAACAAATTCAAGATAAAGGACTCTAGATAACCATAGAAACTCACAACCTCTCAGCCTGTGAGGTGTCTTGTTTCGCTCTGGAAGTTATAATAAACAGCCTAGTCCCTGGGATTATTTTAAATATAGATGTGCTAAGATCTATCAATTATCTTCTAGGTTCTGGTTCTGAATTAATCCACTGGGTCTGTCACTAAAAAGAAAACAGAAGACCAGAGGCTTGAAATAATATGTTTATTTTTTGTAATTCTGGTGGAGGAAGTCTGAGATCACGGTGTGGATGAGTCTCTTGTTACTGAAAATCTTCTTGCCTTCAGTGTCCTTTATCCTTACAGTGGCTTTATCTCTGTGTCCTTATACAGTCTCTACTTTGTAAATCTTTAGTCTCTCTTCCCCTTGTAAGGTCTAATTGGATAGGATCAGGGTCCTACCCTTATGACTCATCCAGCACTAATATTCTCTTTAAAGCTCTTGCCTATAGTAATACCATGTTATTAATCATAATAATATAAATTTGGGAACACAAATTTATATAGTAACAGCACTTTCTATTTTTGAACACCTCTGGAGTAGATCATCCACATAATGATCACAAAAACATAATTATTGTTTATCATTAGAGTCTCTACAAATCTTTTCATTTCATTTCATTTTATTAATCCTTTGAGCCATTCAAAGCCGGTACTATTTTACAAACTTGGGAACTGAGTGGGTTTTGTGGTAGTTGTTGCTCATATCTCTTAGAATAACATTTCATTAGCATCAGTTCAGATCAGTAGATGTAATGTTTCACATCTCTGGTATAATTAGAAAAATGAATATTAGAACTTCCTACAGAGGTTAGCAAGGAGATATATATCAATCTCCCCTACAATTTTTGGCCATTCTAAATACCTCATATTTAAGTTCTGCTTACTTGATGCTATGTTAATTTGTGGCATCTACTGCAGCACTATTGTTATTGAATGGTACTTGTACTTAGGATGAATCACCACCATAACACTCAGAGTCCCATAAGAGTAAATGTTATGGTCCTCACTTCTCCATCCTTATAGCATTTCATGGAATACTGAACATGCTACTTAGAAATAATTCTTTGTCTCAAATGGGAGCTGAGAAAAGAGAGCGTGTCCATGGTCATTTAAACAGATATTAACTGGGTACAAGTGTTTTTTTTTGACTGAAATTTCTTCATTAAAGTTTTACTTGAATACACTTTCCAAGCCCCATAGTGAATATAAGTGACATATTGTTTGAAAATATGATAAGAAATAAACAACTGGATCCTCACTCAGGATGATATTTTCTAGTTCCATCCATTTTCCTGAGAAATTTTATGAATTCATCATTTTTTAATAGCTGAGTAGTACTCCATTGTATAAATGTCCCACATTTTCCATTCCTCTATTGAAGGACATTTGGGTTCTTTCCAGCTTATGGCTATTAAAAATAAGGCTGATGTGAACATAGTGGAGCATATGTCCTTGTTATGTATTGTAGCATCTTTTGGCTATATGCCCAGGAGTGGTATAGCTGGGTCCTTAAGTAATACTATATCCAGTTATCTGACGAACAACCAGACTGATTTCCAGAGTTGTTCTACCAGCTTGCAGTCTCAACAACAATGGATGAATGTTCCTCTTTTCCACATCCTCAACAGTTGTCACCTGAGTTTTTGATCTTAGCCATTTTAACTGGTGTGAGGTGGAGCCTCAGGGTTGTTTTGATTTGCATTTTCATGATGACCTAAGGATGTTGAACATTTTTTAGGTGCTTCTCAGTCATTCAATATTTTTCACTTGAGAATTCTTTGTTTAGTTATGTAACCCATTTTATAATAGGGTTATTTGATTCTCTGGAGTCGAACTTCTTGAGTTCTTTGTATATATTGGATATTAGCCCTCTATTGGATGTAGGATTATTAAAGATCTTTTCCCAATCTGTTGTTTGCTGTTTTGTCCTATTAACAGTGTCCTTTGCCTTACAGAAGCTTTTCAGTTTTATCAGGTCCCATTTGTCAGTTGTTGATCTTAGATCCTGAACCATTATTGTTCTGTTCAGGAAATTTTCTCTGTGTCTATGTGTCTTATGAGAGAATGTTTTGCTAGAGCAAATACATGAGAAGATGCTTTGCTGAAACAGACATGTGAGAGAATTTTGTTCTGAGAACAGATATGTCGTGGTTTTCTGGAAGTTGTCTTGTGAAAGAGCATTTCATGTGTTGGTAGAACAGATGCTTGAGAGTCCATGTGATGCTTAGAAAGAGTATAAGTATAACCCAACAGACAGTGAATCAGCCTTACAATGCTTCAATGGTCTTCACTGATGATGCTCTTGCATTAGTTCACTTTACAATGCTTCAGTGGTCTGTGCTAATTTTCACTTGTTTTGACTTCTTTAAGAGAAAAGCACCAAAAACCAGCTTGTGGTATTCAAGCTCCTTCTTGCTGCTTCTGAGGCACGTCACTGCTACGGATTCATGTTTAGTGTTTGCTGATTGGACTGGACTGCCACTACTGATTTGTGTTTGGAATTGGCCCAAAGAAATACATATGTATTTGGAGCCATGGATCCCTCCAGGTACACTCCTGATCAAGGCAACTCTCATAAGGACAACATTTAATTGGGACTGGATTACAAGTTCAGAGGTTCAATCCATGATCATCAAGGCAGGGACATGCACCCAGGCAGGCATGGTGCAGGAGGAGCTGAGAATTCTACGTCTTTATCTGAAAGCTGCTATCAGAATACTGGCTTCCAGGCAGCTAAGGTGAGGGTCTTAAAGCCCATACCCACAGTGACGCACCTACTCTAACAGGGCCACATCTTCTAACAGTACCACTCTCTAGGCCGAACATATTCAAACCATGATACCAGTCTTTGGTTTCTGGACTAGAAAAGAGGTTGAAGCATTTAAGAACCATTATTAAAGTATATTTTGAAAAATCTAAGCCTATACCCTGCTTCCTTGATCCCAGTCAGGTTCCTTTTGCTTTTTTATCTCGTCTATTCTATTATTTTCTCTCCCTGCACCCTTAAGATTTATTCCTCCCTTTTCATGATATCTTTTCTAAATTAATGAACTATACATCAATCCATTTATACATACATAGAAACACACACAAATGCACACAAGTAATTTTTAAAGAAGAAATAAAATGATCTATAAATACTTGAAAACTCTTCAATAAAGTCAAGGAAATGACTATATAGTCAAGTCATTTCATCAAAGAAATGAAACTTTAAATTTCTTTGACATTCTAGGTATGGTGGAACAGAAAACATCAAGCTTATTAAACAACAAAAAAACAAACAACAATTGTTAGAATGAATGGTCGGATTTATTTCTTTCTGATGGAAATAAAAACTTGTACAGTCACTATGATAATCAGGATGTAGGTCCTTCTCACAATATGAAAATAGGACTACCATAAGACCTACCTATACCATTCATGGGTGCATATTCAAAGACTCCTAATTAACATGCCACAGAGATACTTGCTCATGCATGTATGTCACTCCACTAATCACAGTAGCCAAGAAATAAAACAAATAAACTATGAATTCTCTCTCTCTCTCTCTCTCTCTCTCTCTCTCTCTCTCTCTCTCTAGATAACATGCAGTTCTAAAGAAAAGTAAAACCATGAAATTTGCCAAGAAATAGGTGGAACTCCAAAAGATTGAAAACAGTCTAATTTAGAAAGAAAATTATTGAATGTTTTCTAAGCAGAATACAGATTCAAAATTAGATAGTGTTTGTATATGTTTTCATGATTTTTAAAATCTTTATTAGTGTGATATATTTATTACAATTGACTTCCCAATTTGACAGATTCTTATTAACTGAAACCACAATTGGTATATGTCACAGTCCTCTTTTTTTGCTATATGGTTCTACAAATGTTCAAAATGAACACATTGCACCCACTCTTATTGTAACAAATAGCCATCCTTACCTTGAACCCAGTCTTA
>JADRCC010315967.1:0-11460 GCA_019843855.1 Hylomyscus alleni | reverse complement strand
TTGGGGGGGGGGGGAAGTAGCTCGGAAAGAGAAGAGGGAGAGAGCGACAGTAGGACTTTTAAGAGTTGTTTGTCACTCTTACTCCTGCTTCTTGTCTCTTGCCCCTTTGTCCCCTGTCTCTCCCCATTCCCTTCCCCCCCTCTCTCCACATGGTCATGGCTGGCCCCTACTTCTCTACTCTCTCCTTCTCTCTGCCTTTCTCTGCCTCTGCTACCCTCTTAACTCCCCTCCTCATACTCTAAATAAACTCTATTCTATACTAAAAAAAAAAAAAAGTTGTTGGTGGTGAGGACTGTGCCTTCATTCAGTGCTTAATGAGGCAGTCACAGAAGTTGCCAGTGTTGCCTTGTTACCACAAGTATCCATTCCTTAGGAAAGATTTCCTTGACCTGTGACTTCTATCTGTGTCCCTGTCTATATCTGTGTCTCTGTCCCTGTCTGTGTCCATGTGTGTGTCCCTGTATGCATATCTGTGTATTTGTGTCTGTGTCCCTGTCTATATCTGTGTCCATGTCTGTGTCCCTGTATGCATATCTGTGTATTTGTGTCTCTATCCCTGTCTGTGTCTGTGTCCATGTCTGTGTCCCTGTATGCATATCTGTGTATTTGTGTCTGTGTCCCTGTCTATATCTGTGTCCATGTCTGTGTCCCTGTATGCATATCTGTGTACTTGTATCTGTGTCCCTGTCTCTATCTCAAGATGTTTTTGTCTCTCTCCTCTCATATCTCTTTTGCCCTACAGTTCTACACAGGAGACGATACAGTAGAAAGTCTCTCACCAAATCTCAGACCCTCGACCTTAGACTTCTGATCCTCTCGAACTGTAAAGAAGGACATTGGAGTTTGGAGATGTCAGAGCACTAGGTCTTAGTGTATCAGTGGATCTTTACATGGATGCTTGAGCCTTGTGATGGGTCACTTTATTGACTGTCTATAACATGCTTAAGAGAGAGCTAACAATCTTTTTGCCAATTTGGCCAGCTAGGCACTTCAATTTTCCTAAACAATGAAAATAACTTTAAAATTCTGAAGATTTAGTGATGCTATTCATTATAGATAAGCTGTGGGGCGGGGGGGGGGGGGCGGAGGTAAGGACAAGGGATCATGACAACAATCCCTTCCCTCCTACATCTGCCTCTGAACAGAGACTCACCTGCAGAAGTCACCACTGAGGACTATTTGAGGTGGGGAAGATTTATGGGGCAGTGAAATTCAACTTATCCAAACACCATTTCATGTTAACCTGGATCTTAAAAACAGCTGAGTTATCACCTCATGTAAGGAAGGACTCAAGAAACCTTCTCCACTGGGCTACCTGCCTCCCAACCACTGGCTTCCTCCACAGCAAACTCAGACTTGCAGAAGTCTATTGGGGTACTGTGACTGTCATTCCTCATGAAGTTGGATCCATAGTTGAGTTCTTGGTGCCACTGTCTGTTTCTGAAACAGATGGAGCCCTGTTAGAGACATTCCTGTCTGCAGTGGGTGGGACAGTCTGTTCCTTGCAGCATTAGAGAGGAGACACTCTTTGGACTGCAATGTCAGTGACTCAGAGATAAGTGTTCTGCCTGGAGTAGCTAACAGGATCACTCACCTTTCCTCTTGGTTGCCTGTGCTGCGAGCATATAGATTTTACTTCTTTTCTCTTTCTGCCCAGGAAAGTACTGAGAAAAATATTTCTGAGCATCCACTGGTTAAATGACAAAGAAAATATTTAAACACTCACGTTCTGTGGCCCCGGGAGATGACATTCAACATTGTTACCCTTCCCTAAACATACGTGAAGCCCGAAGCTTGCTTCAGTCTGATTCTAGGTTAGGATTCTGTCGGAGTCATTCTGCTTCTGAACTCTGGGAAATATTTTAGGGCAAGGGCAAAATGGTTTCATATGTGTGCACATGTGTACCCTGTCCTGTGACAGGACATAAATGTACTTCACATAGTGATCGGAAGTAACTAGAAAGAAGGCAGACTTTGATTAAATGTTCAGGGAATTGTCACCATGATCAAGATATGATAGTACCATGTCCCCCAAGCACTCATGTATGGGAGGCTTGGTCTCCAGTGTTCAGGGTCTATGGAGGCTTTAAGAGATGAAGAGCTACCGGATATGGCTAGGTCGAGTCACTGAGGCTGTTGGCTTCAGAAGGAATTATTGTAAGCCCCATAGCATGTCAGCTAGTTCCCAAGAGAGGTGGCTGTTTGTTATAAAAGAGCAAGAAGGTTTCCTTCTCTTCCAGATGATCAGCCTGTCACAAGACGTCCCCACCACTAGCCACCATCTACCTCCTGGGATGTGGACAGGAGGCAAACGCCATCATCATGCTTACACATTCAGCTTCCAAAAATCATAAGATAAAGAAACCTTTCTTTTCTTGTTTAAAAAACGTTTTTAAATTTTTAATGGAAACTTCTCTTTGTTTTTTGTTGAGCTATTTAGGCTCAGTCTTTCTCCTGTACCACTTTGTTGTTGAGACTTTGTCTCACCAAGTAGACTAGACTAGCCTTGAACTCATGGACCTCCTTCCCCAGTCTCCGGAGTTCTGAGAATATAAGCATGCTAAGTACCTTGCTGTGTTCAGATTGTGTTACATCATCTAGGATCTGACTGGGACTGAAAGATACATTTTCCAGATGGCCTGTTTTATGGATACAATGCTGGTGCTGGCGTCACATGAAGCTAAGCTGGGGCTGTTGTCTGAAGGCTGTGATTTTGCTCTAAGTAGCCTCTGTCCACCTGCTTCTCACAATATGGCAGCCACTAGTTAGGATCTTACACTCTGTCCCGCTTTATCTAGATCCGTGGTTCTCAACTGTGGGTCTCTACTCCTAAAAGGCCATGGTAAAATATAGATATTTATGTCATGATTCATAGCAGTAGCAAGATTACAGTTAGGAAGTAGCAACAAAAATCAATTTGTGGTTGGAGGTCCTTACATGATGAGGAGCTACGTTAAAAAGCCGAAGCATTAGGAAGGCTGAAAACCACTGCTCTAATTACAGAAGAAATCACGAGGCCTGGTTAAAGTTAAAAACAGAAGTGGCATTGCATGCGTTGGTGACCTTTGTTGTCAGTAGGCTAGAGGAAATGCAATACGCTTACACAGGTAGGCCTTTTGGGACTGAAGGATACATTCTCCAGATGGTCGTGGATACAGTGCTGATCTGGTGTCACATGAAGTTTAGCTAGGGCTGTTGTCTGGAGGCCATGTGGGTATATATCTGCCTCCCACCAGAGTTCTGTTCCGATACCACCTACTTTTATTATACAGAAGATCTGCCCTCTCCTACATAGTAAATTGTATGACCATAGCTGTTTCAGCTTCTACAAACCTCCATTTAAATTTCTTTCCAACTTTAGTGCCCGCTAGGGCAATGGGTGCAACTCGGTTGTGAAACTATGCTTACCAAAGGATGGATCTTGCCCATCTCAGATTGGCAAGCTGAGCAGAGCCTCAGACACTAATTTCATAGAAAGATAGCTCCCTGCAAGACATAATGCTCTTCCAAGTCAAAAGGGGAGAATCCTTCAGGATGCAGATAAAAGCTTGGTCCTAAGTCATTCATTTTTGTAAATACTTTCTCAGACACAAGAACACACTGCACTCATTTGTAAAATCTATGCTGCAGTAAAAAAGATGGTACGGAGTTAAATTGACATATTATGTATTTTGCTTCTTGAATTGACTTTTTAAAAGATAGACTTTATTTCATATATATGTATGTATATTTATATACATACATATATATCCTCAAGCATACATATATATGTATATACATATACATACATACATATGCACACACATACACACATATACATGTACACACAGGAAAGAAAAAAACCTTAGAATTACCTATCAGCATAGATGGTGTCTTAATTCAGTATTATTAAAACAAACATTCTAAAATTATTGCATATAGTTCTACCATATAGGTGCATGATCATTTAGCTATTGCACTACTCTTATACCTTAATACATTTTAATACCATATTCTCGTAGGGGTTTTCCTGCTGAAGTCTACCTTTTGTTTTTGTTTTTTCTATTTTCATGTTTATGCGTGTGGTGTGCATGTATGTGTATGTATGTTTTCTTCATGTGCTGATGGGTAGATATGCACATGTGTATGTGGAGACCCGAGGTTGGCACTGATGTCAGGAATCATCTTCCATCCTTGCTCTTCTGCCATGTTTGTCGAGGCAGGGTCTCTTAATCAAACCCAGAGCACATAGATATTGCTAGCCTGCTAGCTTTGGGGAATACTCCAGCCTTCTCCTTCCATGCCTGGAATTTCAGGAGGGCCTCTGTGCCTGCCTAGGGTTAAGTGGGTTTCTATGGAACCTGGATTCTAGTTCTCACATCTGGGCAGCACGCTCTTTAACTGCTGAGCAGTCTCTTTGAACCCTAAAAATGTTTTTTCTTAGATATACTTCAGACACGTTTTAATATACTTCTTCACTGCACGAACATTTATTGGCAGCCTCAGGACACACAGATACATGACTGACTACTAGCATCCTTTGCGCCAGGCAATGTGCTGAGTGTGTAATAAATTGACCTTGCATGGCTCTGCTCTCCATCCTTATTGTCACACAGCCTCCCTCCCTCTCTGTGTCTCGTTCCCTCTCGTTATAAGGATCCTTACCTACTGGATTAAGGCCTGCCCCAGGCCCAGTCTGGCTTCTGTATTAGTTATGTGATCACATCTGTAAAGATCTTGTTTCCCCTTAAGGTTGTGATAACAGACTCCAGGATTACAATACTCCACCCAGGCAGCATCCCATGAAGAAATGAACAACAACCCCCTGACTGCTCTGTTGAAATCCATGTGTTGATCTTTCTGAACCTAGAGATAGCAGAGCTTTTATAGAGTTGCACAGTAGTGAGGGGTTTTGGTTTTGAGACCTGGTCTCACGATGTAGTCCAGGCTGACCAGGATGGCCTTGAACTCACAGAGATCTGCTTGCCTTTGCCTCCCAAGTGCTGGGATCACTGGTTGGCAGATGTCACCATGTGGGGCAGAAGAGTCACACAGTGATAAAGGGCCATAGATTTTGTGTCTAAAGCCAAATCTCTAGCTCTAAGGCTCTGCTCACAAAGGCTAGCCACTGCACGTCTTTAATCCCAGCACTTGGGAGGCAGAGGCAGGTGGATTTCTGAGTTCAAGTCTAGCCTGGTCTACAGAGTGAGTTCCAGGACAGCCAGTGCTACACAGAGAAACCCTGTCTTGAAAAACAAAACAAAACAAAACAAAACAAAACAAAAAAAGCAAAACCAAAAAACCCAAAGGCTAGCCACACTTGGCCACATTTCTACCAGAAGTGGTAGGGCTTGTGGGGTGGGAGGGTGAGGGTAGCTTGTGGAATGGGGGTGTTGGGAGGGGATGGAGGGGGAGAGTGCTGTGGGGAGATGGTATGTGATGTTTATATCAGAGCCCAGCTGGTCTGGAGAAACAAATGCTTCTGTTCCAAGGCCAAAGAAACCCAGACTAGTGGGTTACAGGGACCTCATTCCTTATTTCTCTCCTTCCTGAAATGGGGAGGAAGCCTTGCAAGGGGCTGGAGAGTGGAGTGAGAAGGGAGAGGAAGAGAGATTAGAACAGAGGTTCCTTGCAGGTGGACAACCCCTGCTTTGAGACATGAGGCATTGTGGGATAGGAGGGGCTAATGACTGCTGATGCTGGTGGCCACGGAGGAGGAGCCCCTGTAGCTACTGTGACATCCCTTTCCTAATGAATTCTGTATTTTCCTGGTGAGGTCATGGACTGGCTTAAAAATAGCATCTGAGGAGCCCCTCAGTTTATCATTTCCACCTTTGCATCCTGGATGTGCCGCTCCAGATGTGGAGCTCACAAAAGGCAAAGGAGATCTTCCTTTCGGGAAGCAGTGGGGTTAAGGGACCTCCCAGCAGACAGCTGGGACTCCATAATCTGCTGCCCTCCACTCTGAACTATTTTCAGTGTTCATAAGAAGGTGGGAGGGACGTCCTCGTTTCCTGTCATTGGCTCTGAATGGAAAGCTAAGCTCCTGTGAAATGATTTTCTGGGCAAAATCAGGCACCCACTTGAAACAGTCAGTAAGAGTCCATGACTCTGAAAACATGTCCTTTCTTCCTCTGTACTCTACAAGAGATGACAATTGGGAGCAGTAAGAAGGGCACTCATTCCAGGGCACTGGGCTGGGTTGGTCCTTGGCTTCTTCTAACATCCCTGGATGCAGGAACTGACAGCCTAGCATTTCTTGACACTCAGAAGTTCCTTACCGTAGAAGCAGCACATTGTCTGGTTCTGTCCAAGAAAACTCCCTTTACCAGGCACTGAAGTTTCAGTTCAAGTGATCAGCAGAACACAGCACCCAGTAAGTTTCTTCTGCCCCAGTTTTGAATCAAAGTAAATTCAGAAGAGTGTCAGATACATGAAATGGTACATTTTAATGGCATGTCAGGGACACGTGAGGAATTTCTGCAAAATGTCAGGCAAGGAAAATCAGCCAACAGGGCCGCTGAGTGACATGCATGTATGCAGCCTTTCAGGATTTCTGAAACCCTTGTATACCATGCTGCAGTCGCAAGAGACAAAGGGTGGAGGTGGCCAGAGAGGAGGAGTTACTGCCTTTGGTGGAAAGTGTCTTGGAGCCGACCAACAGGGTAGATGATTAACACCTCTGGGGACAGGAAGGAGTGTCTTAAGACAGTGGGTGATGCCACCGCCAGTTGCTAACTAGAGATTCCGCAGCGGCTAGGACATGGCCATAGCATTCTTGAGCAGAGAAACTCTTATAGGCCGTGGAAGTGTTATAGTTCTGAGACGAAAGGTTCCCCTGTAAAAAGTGTTACAACTCTGAAGGGAAAAGCTTACTCAAAGGAGATGCTGGAGTTCTGAGGAGGAAGGTTTCCCCCAATGACTGGAGTGTTAAGAGCTCTACTGAGAAATGTATCCCGGCAGTTGAGGGTAGAGGAATACCACAAAGTCACACTACACAACATATTTGTTGGGCGAGGCACAAGAGTGGAGCTGCTTCTGCTGGGATGAGCAAAAAGTAGGCTTTACACAGTGTTTCTTGGGGGAGGGGGTGGCGCTTTCCAGGGTGGTCCGGGATTGGAGAGGTTGTGTGGCCTGATCTTGGGGCAAGCTCAGGGATTGGTGGAATTTTTTTTTTTAAAGATTTATTTATTTATTATATGTAAGTACACTGTAGCTGTCTTCAGACACACCAGAAGAGGGCGTCAGATCTCATTATGGGTGGTTGTGAGCCACCATGTGGTTGCTGAGATCTGAACTCATGACCTTCCGAAGAGCAGTCAGTGCTCTTCCCCACTGAGCCATCTCACCAGCCCATTAAGATCAGGGATTGGTGGGTTTTGGTAAGTTTTTTTCATTTGCAAGTGGGTTTGGATCTTTCACCCTAGAGCTTTGACCTGCACAGTAAGAAGCTGACCAACTGTGGCTCCTTTTCTGGGCACAAAACCTTCCAGCTGAGTCCTCTAGTCCCTCTTCTGTCCTGGAATCAGAAGGGCGATGGCTATCCTGCTCACTGTCAAGAGTTGCTCCTTTTCCAAGCAGACTCTCCCATGGCTACATTCAATGAGGTCCACAGTGGGGGCGGGGGGGGAGGGGAGAGGGGGAGCCGAGTCTGGGTTTAAAAGATTCTACAAGCCTGTTTAACCAAGTACAACTCTTCTGTGAAGAGTTGCAAAGTTTTAGATCCAGAGTTAAATATTCTTGAACTATCTTAGCCCTTCTCTGTGTTTGACTTAACATCTTCGTGACTATTAGGTAAATCCTTTGGCATCTATAGAGCCTATTTCCACCAACCCAAAGGCTAAGAATGTTATCTGATTTCATTTGAGGCGTATAGTAGTGAGAACTGGACCTGCCTGCTTGATACTTTCATACACTACTTGAAAATTTATCTTGATTTGTGATTTTTCTTGTTCCACTACTATAAACTCTATATGAGACCATGACCATGTTGGAACACAGTATTTGGAACAAACTGCATCTGTGTTCCTAAGCCATAGACAGCCATATTTGGCTCCAGGATAAACTCTTGCTTATACCCTTTAGCGTGAGAGCTGTGTTTTTGTGTTGACAATGGAAAGATCAAGCTGTTATGACCTCTGAAGACTGAAAGATCTGGTAAACTTCAGGTTTCAAATTATCCATTTGCCCTCTCAAAAGTCATTTCTCAGGACTGGAGAGATGACCCAGTG
Source organism: Hylomyscus alleni (assembly GCA_019843855.1). NCBI lineage: Eukaryota > Metazoa > Chordata > Mammalia > Rodentia > Muridae > Hylomyscus > Hylomyscus alleni. The sequence goes on along the minus strand of JADRCC010315967.1, from coordinate 3,250 downwards.
GTTAAGAATGCAGAGTGATCTTTGCAGAGATGTGAGTTCAAGTTTCTGCACCTAATCATCTGTAATTCTATCTCAGGGAAATCTGATCTCTCTCTCTCTCTCTCTCTCTCTCTCTCTCTCTCTCTCTCTCTCTCTCTTCTCTCTCCTCTCCCTCCCCCTCCCTCCCTCCCTCTCTCTCCTCTCTTCTCTCTCCCTTCCCTCCCTCTCTCTTCTCTCTCTCTCCCTCTCTCTCCTCTCCCTTCCTCTCTCTCCTCTCTCTTCTCTCCTCTCTCTCCTCTCTCTCTTCTCTCTCTCCTCTCTCCCTCTCCCTCTCTCTCCTCTCTTCTCTCTCCTCTCCCTCCCCCTCCCTCTCTCCCTCTCTGTCTCCTCTCTCTTCTCTCCTCTCTCTCCCTCCCTCCCTCTCTCTTTCCTCTCTCCTCTCTCTCCCTCCCTCCCTCCTCTCTCTTCTCTCCTCTCTTTTTTCTCCTCTCTCTCCCTCCCTCCCCCTCTCTCCTCTCTTTTTTCTCCTCTCTCTCTCCCTCCCTCTCTCTCCTCTCTCTCTTCTCTCTCCTCTCTCTCTTCTCTCTCTCCTCCCTCTCTCTCTCTCTGTCTCTCTCTCTCCCTCTCTCTCTCCCTCTCTCTCCTTTCTGCAGCACAGATAATCTCCTTTGGTCAGGGAGGCAGATGAAGGCTGTGCTGTTCAGGAAAGTAGCCAGCATGTCTGTGATCGATGTATTGATCCTCCTGTTCCAGTCCAGCAGAACTCGCTGTCCTTTCCCTCACCGCTCTTAGCAACAGCTTCGTGAACTCATTATTAAATTACCAACAAGAGCGTCTGGAACAGTCTCTGCCAGGCAGTCCTGCACTGGTCCTCAACAGGCCTCTCTAGGATATTTATTGTACATCCTGGGATGGTGGGCATTTAATCTCTCTTTGGGGTCAATAAACTGAGGCTTCAGGAGGTGAGGTAAATGGCCCAAATATTATGCAAGATATGCACAAGCAGAAGAGCTGAAAACGGCAGGGCTCCGGGCCTCCACGCGTGCTCTGATTTCGTAGCTGAGATGCCAGCCGGTTGTTTTATTTGCCCTTTCACCCGGTGCTTATAAAACTGCCCATAAAGTCCATAAAATTACACAGCTCTGCAAAAGTAGAACGTGGGTTAACTAACTTCAGGAGCATGTGAAGCTTGTCTAGAGAAGGGTCTCCCTGTTCTTTGCAGCTTAGCTTTCATTTTAACTCATGATTGTGTATCCGAGTATCGCAGATAAGAAGAGAACAGAGAGTGACTCTTCTCCCTCAGTGGCCAGCAACCACCAGGGATGCCTCTGATAAGGATGGGACCCCGGGGCACCTCTTCCTTTCTTGCCGGATTTTGATGGTCCTGGCCTTATGTGGGTCTGGCGTAGGCAGTGACAGTTGCCGTGAGTTGGTACATGCAACGTCAGTGTCATGTCCTCAAGCCAGTATTTCCTAACCCTCCTCTCTATCCACCTGCTCTTGCATCCTCCTACTCTGAGAGTATGTGGTTTTCCTGCCAGCGGTGTCCAGCTCTGGCTAAGCCCAGTGCTGCCTTTTCTTTCCCGGCAGCCTGTACAGCACTATGTATGTTAGCCAGCGGTCTGAGAGTTCCCTGGCCATCTTGAGGACAATTTCTCTAAGCCCCACATCCAAAATGAGTGCCGCCTTCAACAATAGGGTTTCATCAGGCTTCTCCTTGTATTCTTAGTTCTGGCTAACCTGCTCCTACCATCGCCTTGCCCCACCCCAGCCCCATTTCCACTTGAACCTTTGACCCTGAGAGTTTCCTCTGCTTCCTTTCATGTTGCCTGGGACCCACTGTACCATTGAACTGGTTTTTCTTCTTGGTCTGGAGGGTCATAGGTTTCCACATAGCTTTCTCATGGAAACTTCATTATTTCCTGCTCTTTTCGCCCTCTTAAATTCATCTTAGAATAGGGGGAAAGCCAGCACTAAAGTCCCCCCCCCATGGCTAATAAATTGCTCCAATACTCTGTATCAACCCAGTTCTTTTATCCCCATTGATTTGAAATTCCAGAGTACCTGGAATTAGCAGGGTGTGTGTGGGTAGGGTAGGGGTGGGAAATGACCCTTCTTTTATTTGAAAATAACTGGAATTATTTATTATTATGAAAATAACTGGACTGGAATCAAGTTATAACAGCAAGAGCAAACACCTTCAGACTTATTGCAATGTTCTGGAGAGAAATATATGCAGATTTTTGAGAATATTTTCACTTTGATGCTTTTATACATTTTCTAACATCTCTCTGGTTTGTTGTATTATTTTGTAATTAAGAAAACCGCACATCACATGTCATCTTAAACTATTATGCCTTTGACTGAATAAAGAGAAGGCTTTAGAAATTCAGCCTAGTTTCTTCTTAGACTTATCTCCCCGGCCTCTGCTATATTGTATGGAGCATTCTCTAAATTCTGATGACAGTGCTAGCTAATTTTCAGCCTTATAATGGGCCCATACCTCAAATTCATCACCCCATAAACTTTGCAAGTAGAGAAGATAAGTGCAGGGTTTTTTTTTTTTCAAGTGAAGAATTATAGCTTACTTTTGTAGAGAAAAAAGAGTCAAACCCCAGGTGTGCAACTGAGCTGTGTCAAGGAAGATGAGCAGGGTGTGGTGGAGTTACTCACCTGGCACCAACTGTCCGATGACATAGTCTTCTTCCATTGGCTTTGGGCTGCAACCATTTTCAACATATTTTGCTTACTTTTTCTTCTCTTCCTCATGTTTTGAGACATTAAACACTTTCCCTTAAGGGCATAGTTATAAATGCCATTCCTTACATCTCATGATGGGACTCTATACAGCCATGATACATTGTACCAGGTCTGCCCTTTGGGGATCTCCCACATAGGTCCATGTGTGTCTCTGTGTGTTGTGGCTTCTAAATGTAATTTCCACATTTACATAAAAGTATATCTCACACAATAAGATGCAGTTTTATTATTTTGTCCATTTTGTAAAGTTCCAAGCATGAAAGTTAGTGGCCCATGTCAAGAAGGGATGATGCGAGGAAGTGCAAGGCAAAGGCTGGTCTGTGACAGGGCTCAGCTGTGAGGGAGCACAGGGAATGTGATTCTCCTCCTCTTCTTCTTCCTCCTCCTTTTCATCTGTGCCCACACCTCACCAATGACCCCTTCATTAAACTGTCCTTTCTGAATGAATACTTATTGTCCACAGCTCTCTGTGTGTGTGTGTGTGTGTGTGTGTGTGTGTGTGTGTGTGTGT
>JADRCC010315955.1:0-16951 GCA_019843855.1 Hylomyscus alleni | reverse complement strand
GGGGGGGTGTTCTTCCCCTCCCCACTTACACCTGCAGTATCCAGGAAAGTTAGCTCTTCCCTGTCATTGGCTGTAGAACTGAGAGAGTGAGCTGCCCTGCACCTCCCGAGGGCAACACAGTGGAGCTGGTCCTGATGGTGAAGGGATGGGTGAGCCAGCCTGGAGGGTGTGAGAGCAGGAGAGCCAGCTCAGCCCCTCCAAGGCTGCAGCACTTGGGAGAGTGGGCCCTGAACATTGAGTGGGCAGCACAGTAGAGTTGGCTCTGGAGGTGTAGGTATGGGTGAGCCTACTCCAAGGGTATGAGAGCAGGAGAGCTGATCCTGCCTCCTGCCAACAGCAGCATTGGGTGGCCTCATTGGAGCAGTGCTGGAGAGCTAGCCCTGGTGGTGTGAATAAGGCAGAGCTGTTGGGCTGACCAGCTTAGCAGCCACTCAAGCCTAGATCCAGGCTCTGAACTGGCCTCACCTAAAATTTACATCATCTTCTAAAGGCTGGGACTAGTGGAAGGGCCAATCCTGCTGTTCCAAAGCTGCAGGGTCTCCATGACACAGGGCAACAATGGGATAACTGGGAGGAGTCCTGATGAGGAACCAATATTGATGGTTTCACAGAAGCCAGAAATCTCAAACCAGACCAATAACTCATTGCAATGAACATTTGCAAGTGAAGATGTGTGGACAGAGGGATACACTGTGGGACACACCGTGACACTATACAGTTTCCACGATGAAATGTTTTCTATGCTTTGTTGTTGTTTGTGTTTTTTATTTTGGGGAAGAAGCTGCAAAGGATGGATATGAAGGGACAGGCAGATGAGTGGGACTAGGATGATGATGTAAAACTCACAAAGAATCAATAAAAGGTTATTAACAGAAAAAAAAAGGCCTCACACTAAGACTGCCGATGTATAGAGAAATAGATGAAGACTGCTTTCTTCTTGAATCTTTGTTGAGAAAAGATTATTGATAGTTAAAATTTTAATATATGGAATTCTATATACAGGAAATACAAAATAATTTAATAAATATCGATTAAAAAACCTATTAAGGACATAGGTATTTTACTCTATTAAGAGTGGAGCCTGCTGGGCTGAGGCACACAAAGGAGTATGGTGGTTTGAATGAAAAATTTGAAATTTCAAAATTAAAAAAATCAGATTCACAGTTTTATGTATTTATACAGTAAGTTCAAGACCTATCTTTAGCCAGGCGGTGGTGGTGCACGCCTTTGATCCCAGCACTTGGGAGGCAGAGGCAGGCAGATTTCTGAGTTCGAGGCCAGCCTGGTCTACAGAGTGAGTTCCAGGACAGCCAGAGCTATACAGAGAAACCCTGTCTCAAAAAACAAAACAAAACAAAACAAAACAAAACAAAAAGAGAGAGGAGCCTGATATAGCTGTCTCCTGAGAGGCTCTGACAGTACCCGACTAATACAGAAGTAGAGGCTCACAGTTATCCATTGGACTGAGCACAGGGTCCCCAATGAAGGAGCTAGAGAAAGGACCCAAGAAGCTAAAGGGTTTGCAGCCCCTTAGGACAAACAAAAATATGAATTAACTAGTACCCTCAGAATTCCCAGGGACTAAAACCACCAACCAAATAGTACACATGGTGGAACTCATGGCTCCAGCAGCATATGTATAGCAGAGGATGGCCTAGTTGGTCATCAAGGAGAGGAGAGGCCCTTGGTCCTTTGAAGGCTCTATGCCCCAGTATAGGGGAATGCCAGGGCCAGGAAACAGGAGAGGGTGGGGTGGTGAGCAGGGGGAGGGGGGAGGGAGCAGGGTTTTTTTCTTTTTTTTTTTTTTGGAGGGGAAACCGGAAAAGGAGATGTCATATGACATGTAAATTAAGAAAATATCTAATAAAACAACAACAATAAAAAAGAAGTAATTTTTTTGGACTAGAAATGTAGAGTTACATGGCCCTCAGTACTAATATAATCCAATTACGCAACGTCAAAGTGTGTTGGAAAAGGTGTTTCAAAATATAAACTTATCTAAAAGATTTCCTAAGGTCAAACATCAATGTAATGTTGAAAGAAGAGAATCAAACCCACTGTATCAAGAGCAGTGAGACTTAAAAACAAAACAGAACACAACCATTGCTCTGCTCTTCGTAACGTTTAGAAGAACTGGACTAGAGGACAAAGGGGCATCCATTCAGACCACTGGGCTTTCTGCTGGATTCTTAAACCATCTTAACAACTCAAGGTTCAGTTAAGAGTTATGGAGAGCTAAAGCCCTCAAAGTGACTGCTTTACAAACTACTATTTAAAAGCAACCCTACTACATTTTCGTACCTTATATGTCTATGTCTGGAAATGGATAAGGTACAGGTTAGAATTTCATCAGCATATTATGTGGTGTGAAAACTGCAGACTTAAAAACATGCAAAGTAAATTTAAAAAAACATGCAAAGTGACCAATACCTGCTCCTTTAAATAATAATCTGTTTGGCATGAGCAAGTAAGCATGTTTTTTTTGATGTATTAGATGCACAACGACATCAGAAAAGAAGTTAATGTGTGTCATTAGCACTGGGTCCTAAATTTGTAAGCAATCTAAAAATTTTACTTTTTGCCTAAAGATCATTATCTTACTAAGTCAAGAATTTCCAATTTTTGCATCAAAAATAGTAGATAAGAAACTTATATTCATGAGATGGGTACCTGTGGTGCTACTGGTTATGGGCTCCTTGGTATGTAAAATATATTTATGGCCCTCGAATATAAAAGCTTCCTAGACTTTTTGTTTTGTTTTGTTTTGTCTTGTTGAGCCAGGGTTACTCTGCATAGTCCTGGATGTTGGGAACAGGCTTTGTAGATGAGGCTGGCCTTGAACTCACAGAGATCTGTCTGCCTCTGCTTCCTGACTGGTGGGATTAAAGGCGAGAGCCACCCTTAGGCTTTGAATGTCAATCTTAAGAGAATACTCTATTAAGTTGACCTTTGTGTGTATATGTGCTTGTGTGTGTGTGTGTGTGTGTGTGTGTGTGTGTGTGTGTGTGTATGTGTGTGGTCTCTAGGTAAGTGTGGCAGGCCAGAGGTTGACATCAGATGGCCAGTCTTCTTTTACCACTCTCCACATTAGTTTTTGAAGGGACAGTTTCCTCTGAACTGTGGTATGTCATTTTGGTTAGTCTGACTAACTGTGTCTGAGTTCTCCATCTCTGCTCACACAGAACTGGGGTTATGTATGTGTGTTGGAGCATGTGGCTTTTCTGAGTTGTGGGGATCTAAATTCAGGTCCTCAGGCTTGCACAGCAAGCACTTTATGCACTGAGCCATCTCCAGTATCTCCTCTGAATGGTTAGTGATATTAATTCTTCCCAGGCTTGTATTCACAAGTTCCCAATTGTATCTTGCCTATCATTTCTATGCAAAGTTAACTAGAATGCCTCATATTGTATCTGTCAAGCAGAAGAGTAATTCCTACTAATTCCCTGGTAATTAAAAGCACAGATGGTGGGCACTTCAGGGGCTCATCTCCAAATAAGCCCATATACTTTATTTAGAAAACTTGTTTATTCCAAAAAGACAAAATTACTTGTGTGTACATATTTTTCAAGGCTGACCATTGGTATTAGACAATCGATTGGTGTGCTCTTCCCTGATGGAGACTACCTCTCCTGCTCTCGAATTCCTTAGTTGCCTGTAGTTCTTTGTATAGCTATCCTTCTCCATGTCAGCATAGCTATTGGAGTCATACTTGTTCAGGTCATGTTTAGGTGCCATACTGGTGAGATTCATTGGATGTTCCAGGAGACACAATCTCACTGCAAACTCCCTGATCCTCTGACAAAAATATTTCCACTCCCTCTTCTGCAGTGGTCCCTGAGCCTTAGGTAGAGGGATTGTGTTATGTACATACAGGTAACAACATACAGACTGCACAGGTTGTGTTTATGATTTTAGGAGCTAGCCCACAAGCCATGGATTTAAAAGAGAGGAGGGGTGGGGTGGGGTGGAAATTTCATGGGAAAGTTTGGGCTTGTAGGCAGGGAAGGGAAGGGGGAATTAATGTAACTTTATTATAATCTCAAAAAATTATTTCTAAAAAAGACAAAATTAAATGGAACTTGCATATAAGAGTAGCCTGTTATTGATAAACTATACCATTCTTTCAGTGGAAACAAATTTAAATGTATTTCTGAGAAGAATTAGGGTGGCTTGATAATCATAATGCTGTCATCATGATACTGAATGCAGTGAAATTATTGAAGCCATCTTGCCAGTTGTTCGACTCCCTTTTTTATAAAAAGATGTATTTATTTTAAAATTGCATGTGTGCAGTGTTATACTTGTGTGTATGTAAGGGGCAGAATGTCAGAAGGGGATACTAGGTCTGTTGGGATCTGGCTGGGAGTGCCATGTGGGTGTTGGGACCTGCCCCCCTCTTCCGGAAGAATCAGCGAGTGCTCTTAACCACTGAGCCATGTCTCCAGTCTCAAATTTTCAGCTTCTTTCAAAATTCTAAATATGCATGTTTTAAGACTTTTGGTTCCCTCAGTTTTGATCCTTGTCCAAAGCACTTAGAATCAAACTCAAGAAATTCCATATCTCTTTAAATATTTACTCTTATTGGTAGTGATCTAAATTTTCCTTGTAAATTCTTTGATTGCTGTCTGTTAATATTTTGCATAAATACAGCTTCTAACAAAATGCCTTAAGCAATTTCAAGGCACTAGGATATCACCCACAGGAGAGATAGAATAAAATTTAAGAATGCATTCCACTCTAAGAACTCCTATGCTTGAATTTGGCCTCAAAGAAGAAGGACGACATTTAGGGAGTCTTCTGGATACTGGCTCCGTGTCATATGCCATCTCCCCTCTCCTACCTGAAACAGGATCAGATCAGATCAATGGGGACAGCTCTCATTCCAGTGACGAGGGACAGTTAAGATCAAAATACTAGGTGATTAATCAGATATGCCTTCAGAGAAAATTGTTCCTAGACAATGGGGTACATCCTCAGAGTCAAAATAAAGTCATGACAAGCATGGTGGTACATAGTTATAGTCCTAGCACTTGGGATAGCGAAGCAAGAAGGTCATAATTGGGGCTAGCTCAGGCTACATACAAAGATCTCTTAAAGTGAGCAACCACAATTAAGACACAATTGAGCCTTTCCAAAAGCAACTAAAGCCAAGGGGTTACAGAGATTTGGGTCTTATGCATGGTTGCCTGACACCACCTCCCTTCCACTAGAGTCCATTCTAAGTAATCCATACTCAGAGTGATCAGCAGGGAAGAGACTCCCCATAGAATTGATTTAATTAGATTAATTTTGGCCTTGGATCCTAGCACTTTATTTTATATTGGGATTTCAACTTTTAGCTGAAAGCATCTGGCTCATTTCATGTAGATGCCCTAGTCATTACAGCTTGTTCTCCTCTCAAGCACTAGTTTATTACTGAGCTAAGAAAACCTCCCAAGCCAGACTGGCAGACACAAGGTTGAGCAATACCTAAACACAAGGAAAAACTGAAACAGGGACTTAGGAGATGCTTTTGCTAAAATGTCCACTCCTTATTTGGGCCACAAGCAACTGAAAGCAGGATAATTTGTGTCTGTCTGTCTCCTTAATTAAAAACACACACATGAGTACATACATGTTCTAAACCTATAGTCACCTTAGATCCCTGGAAAAATAAAACCTCTCAGGACAGACCAATCCCCCAGATGAAGATAATCACCCATGAAGGCAGGCTTCACAACAGGGCAGAAGTGTCCTGAGTGTGGGAAGCAGACTGATCCCCTCCGTAATGGAATAAAAAGGACTTCCCCAACCTACTTTACAGAATCTCTAGAACCAAGGCAATGACAAGAAAACCCTGGCCAGGACTGCTTAAATGTGCACACGTCTTTGCACCCTGCCTCATTGCTTCCTCTACTTAAGGTCTGAAAGCTCTTGTTACTACTCCAAGATGTGGAGGTAACTGGTTCATTATCTGGCTCACTCCCCAACATTGCCACATTGAATACATTTGCTCTCTTTGCTTCTCATTAAGATGTAAAATTAAAAAAAAAAAAGTCTTTCTACCTTTCTTTCTCCTCTTGTTTCTTCTGCTGACAGGAGTCAACTACTCAGCTTTCTAGCCAGGTCAAGGGTAGCTATGACCCCCATGTAGAGACCTAAACCAAACCACAGGTCTTTCTCATAGTAGTCTTTGACAGGGAAACTTCCTGTGGTTGGGGCAACTGTTACCTTGGTAGCGCTGGAGTAATTTGTTCATTCTTATATCCCAGATTCTCACAGCGTGGTCAGAACCTGCTGAAGCTATGCATGTGCCATTAGGGTTAAAGTCCACAAAATTTGCAAATCTAGGAAAAAAGAATATGATGGCTTGACATTTCAATCTCTTTACCTTTGTTTTAAAGTTTGAATTTGGGGGTGGGGGTGGGGGTGGGGGTGTCTTAGTTTTTCGAGACAGGGTTTCTCTGTGTAGCCCTGGCTGTCCTGGAACTCACTTTGTAGACCAGGCTGGCCTCGAACTCAGAAATCCGCCTGCCTCTGCCTCCCAAGTGTAAAGTTTGAATTGTTTATAATGAAGTATCTCCTTCATTAGCCAATAGAGCCACACAAACGTACAGAGGAAATGGACTTACCCTACAGAGTCTGAGAAGTTATTGACACACTGCTTATTGGTAGTGTCCCAAATTTTAATAGTTTTATCCTCACTACATGACACAATCAATCTTCCGTCAGGTGAAAATCTAGAAAGCAGAAGATTCTAGATGAGAGCAGTTCTGGAGAACCACCACCATACGCCTCCGTACCACACACAAATCAGGCTAAACAGATGAGATACCAGACCACTGTCTGCGCACTGCAAGAACTCCGTAGCAAGGCTAACACTGGCAACTAATATCTTTGCAGCTACAAATCACCGTGACAAACACTGGAGACCCTTGAAAGGCAAAACACGTTATGTAAACTAGGTTCCTTTTCTCTGTTTCTGTTTCTATTAAATAATTTAGTTTTGTGGCTTCCCTGGAAGGTTTTGCTTCAACTTGGCACTCCTTCTAAGCTAAATACCTTGTATTTGTAAAAGTCCTCTCTATTTCTTGCTTATTTTTTTAATTTTCAATTTTTATTTTCTACCATTTGGATAGAGATTTATTTCTACCAAAACCCCAAGAGATTTTTTTTCCCTACTCATCCCACCAACCTGGCAGTAGACCTTTTTTTTTTTCCCCAGACTGGTGGGTTGAGAAAAAGTTTGTGAGCATTGACCTACTTCCCAAGGCCAGGGGCTTCCTGCACTGGACTAAAAGCAGGACAAGTCACTCAGAACAGTGGCTCTTTCCTGCCTATCACCAGGGTGCCCAACAGAGGGCGGGGGGGGGGGGGCAGACACCCTGTCTATTGCTTCTCGTACAACTGATCTCCACATTTATTCTTGGTTGGTAATGTTAACTGCCTTTTAAAGTCAGAAGAGCCAAAAACCAAAAAGAAAATGAAGTTTTGGTAGTTAGGGAACTCCAGACAGCTTTTTTTTTAACTAGTTATATTGCAGGAGCAGCAAAGGCCAGAAAGGACAAAACGAGCCCACTGAGTGGTGGCTCTGAGTGTGATCACATCAAGTTTCCCTGCAGCCCAGAGGCCAGATTTCTGTTGAGTTTCAGTTTTGTGTGGAGTGTAATTAAAGGTTTTACTTTATTTTCTCTGCGCTCTTAACTTATTCTTTTATTTTTGCCTGCATGTATGTCTGAGAGAGGGTGTCAGAAGTCGTGGAGCTGGAGTTACAGACAGTTGTGACCTTCCCTGTGGGTGCTGGGAATTGAACCTAGGTCCTCTGGAAGAGCAGCCAGTGTTCTTAACTGCTGAGCCACTTCTTCAGCCCCCTAACTTATTATTGAGACCTAGGAAGGATTCTTTATGACTAAAAGCTGAATACTATACTTCTGAATTCATCATGTAGAAACAAAAACTATATAGAAATGTCATTAACTCTGTGAGCTCTTAAAGGGCAGGAAAGTCCTTCAAGGAGAAAATCTCCCATTCTTAGTAGTTTTCGATAGTTTTAAAATGACAAGTAATATTTTACTAATCTTTTCATCCAGAAAATACATGACAGGTATTCAAATATGGAGAACAATATTAATATTATAAACCTAAATCGCAACCCCCCCAAAATGTAAATCTCCCCAAAAATGTACTTGTCATGGACTTGGGAGAAAAAACTTACTCATTATCTCCATGGAAATAAGCTTCAAAATAAATACAGACTTGCAAGGAACTAATTTGCATTGCTTTCTCCTGCTGCTGCTGACAGAGGATCTTACTTTGTAACCAGGCTGGCCGTGAACTCCCAGACATCCACCTGTCTCTAGAACGCTGGGACTAATGATATGCATCACACTCAGCTTCTGCATTTCTTTCTTTTTTCTTTCTTTCTTTTTTGTTTTTTGTTTTTTTTTGTTTTTTTGTTTTTTCGAGACAGGGTTTCTCTGTATAGCCTTGGCTGTCCTGGAACTCACTCTGTAGACCAAGCTGGCCTCGAACTCAGAAATCTGTAGACCAAGCTGGCCTCGAACTCTCAGAAATCCACCTGCCTCTGTCTCCCAAGTGCTGGGATTAAAGGCGTGCACCACCACTGCCCGGCCTGCATTTCTTAGTAAGCCTTATTTTTGAAAAATTACTTAATATGAAAACCTTAAGTAACAAAAATATTTTTAAGAGATTGAGTTATTCCTGACATTTTAAGGAAGTAATGATAAAACATTTAGTCAACTGGAATGATCCTACTGCAAATTATTGTATTATTATTATTATTATTACTATTGTTATTGTTATTATTGCAGTGCTGGAGATCAAATCCTGGGCTTCGTGTATGCTGAAAAGGTACTCTTCCATTCAACTATATCTTGTTTACATTATTGATCAAACCTACCACTATTATTATAACATTATCTTACCAATATTTATTGATCTCATATATCATAGAATGGTTTTTAATACTTCACTTATGGAAACTAATTTAATATTCAGAACAAGCCTATAAAACAAGGTATTATTGCTTGCCTCCACATGCAGAGAGTAAACCGAGGCACACAAAGGAGTATGGTGGTTTGAATGAAAAATTTGAAATTTCAAAATTAAAAAAATCAGATTCACAGTTTTATGTATTTATACAGTAAGTTCAAGACCTATCTTTAGCCAGGCGGTGGTGGTGCACGCCTTCAGTCCCAGCACTTGGGAGGCAGAGGCAGGCGGATTTCTGAGTTCGAGGCCAGCCTGGTCTACAGAGTGAGTTCCAGGACAGTCAAGGCTACACAGAGAAACCCTGTCTCAAAAAACCAAAAAAAAAAAAAAAAAAAAAAAGACTATTTTTTAACACTTCCATACATAAGTGAAGTGTTAAAAACCATTCTATGATATATGAGATCAATAAATATTGATAAGGTAATGTTATAATAATAGTGGTAATTTTTTAACAACAACAGTAACGATGACAATGGCGATGACGACAACAACAATGACAAGAAAATTGTGCCACCAGAAGAAATGGAGTTTAAAGAGACACGTCAGTAAGAAAAAGTAGGTTCTCTTCAGTAGCAAAAAAATCACACTAAGCAGGAGGCTCATTCCTGGGAATAACTTCCTAGTACTCAAGATATGAAGGGGCTGTGCACCTCAGGTTAGCAGAAAGGGGAGGTGGAGGCTGGGAGCAGGAGCTTCAGGGAAGGAGGCCCTCTTTCCCTCCCCTCTCACTTTGATTCCTGTACATGCCTCTCCTTTGAGAGGCTGGATGTGGGCATGTTGATTTGTACATTAATTAGGCACATCAAAAAAAAAGTTAGCACCCAAAAGACAGGTTTCTGTTTGTCTTGATTTTCATGAGGAAAAATTAAGACTTTTATTGTCACAGTTCAAACAATATCTATCAGGACTGTTAATTTTTAAAATGTTAGGAGTTTCTAAAGTTTACACTGAAAACTAATAGGCTGCTGATTCTCAATGTAGTTCCACCCAGCCATCTCTTAAGACTCCAGGAATTAGTCAGTGGTGACTAATGGGTTCTCTGAACAGCACTTGACAAGTCCACCCCAAATTACTGTTGAATCTCTTAATGATCACTGGCACACCAAAACAATGAAGACATTTAACAACTTTTTTCAAGACAAGCTGTCTTACAGGACTTTGCGAGCATCCCCCCTTAAATAACAAGAGCTCTGTAACTTGGACTCTATGGAGTTTCTGACCACTATAAAGCTGTATGTCCGAGTTCATACTCTGTGTTGTTTTCCTCTGGATTATTTCTTTCTTATTTCGATGGGGGTGGGGACACAATGCATGCTGGACAAGTACGTGACCACTGAGCTACAGCTGTGGCCCTCTTTTTGACTGTTTCTTGTTAGTCCATGTATTTTTTATAAAACTGCACTCTCAGCGTTTAGTGCTCTACAGTCAAACAATCTAGGGTGCTGTTTCTCCATGGGTAAGCAGCATGTCTCTAGCAGGATTGGCAGAAGGAAGACACCCAAAACAATGAAATGCCCACTATAAGCCTGACTCAGGGCAAATTCCTCCTTTCCCCGCACTCTACCCCACCACTCCCAGCCCCTACCCCAGGTATGTAGCCCCATGACATTCACTACACAAGGGATCCAGTTTTCTCTTGGCGTAGTTGAGTTTAGACTACAATGAAATCTAAAACTCTCCTGTATGAATTGCTAACTAGTAATGTCAGACTTCTCTTTAGTGGGTTTTATGATTACATTTTGAGGGTGAAGGCCAAGGGAACAAAGAAAAGATTTATGTTTCCTTAAGTGGTAAGAAAAGAAGTCATCTGTTGACTATGTTAGTAGAATTCATGCCTGCAACTATTGAGAACAGTTAGCCAAGTGAAGCTGGTATAAAGAGATTATGTGTGGCATTCAACGGTAATTAATTGTTAAGTCGTTTTACCACTTAGATGCCTGATCCCGGGATCTTACTATAAATATAGCTGTGGCTGGGACACCCACTCTGAGAACCATGAAAGCACCTCCAACACGGAACTCTGTACCACTTTGCTCCTGGAGCTATCTGTCCCATGGTTGATTGCCAGTCCTTCCCTGTCTTTCCTTGACCTTCCTTACCGCACCTGGCACTTGGCTCTCTCCCAGTCTACCAGCAACAGAAGCGAACTTGAAATTTAAATCAAAGTGGGTCATTTTCCCCCTCAAAATGTTTGGTGCCTTTACACTGGCTGTGGGCCAAAGTCTGACGTCTTGCTTGCTGACTGGAAGTCCCTTCATCTGCATTAGCGAGATCTTCCTGGCACTGCAGCATCTTTTCTTAGGGCCTTGCTCTTCCTCACAGGTGGTGCTGATGCCCTTCTCTTGACCTTTTATTTTTATTTTATTTTATTTTTAAAAAAAAAAAAAACAAACAACTGGGGGCTGGGGAATTGCGTAGGTGATCTTCATTCAGGCCTTCACTCCCCTTCTTTCCTTCTAATCTAATGCCCCCGTTTCATCCCCAGCTCTGTGTCAGATTACCTGCTGTGGTCTTCCTCTCCATCCTCTCTCCATCATCTCCTACAGCCTCCCCCACCACAGTCCTTCCTTAATCTAAGCCTCTACCTTCTGTAGGCTCTCCATGGGAAACCAACAGCTGGCCACCACTCTGACCAGAAAGCAGGCACACCAGCAAAGCAGTCAGGCAAGCACTGGATACTCCTCCCTCCCCTTCCTCTCCTCCAAACTCAGCTCACTCTCAGCCCCAGCTCTGGAGCAGACTACCAGCTGTAGCCTCCCCCCTCCCTTTCCCAGGGGACTAAGCAGATTCTGGTGACATACTCTGCTTTCCTCCCTCCAGTGGAACTCCCCTAGACCCTCCCTTCTAGCCCATTCTAGTCTAGGTGTCAGCTCCCTATCCTAGGAAGCCATTCTATTCCGAAGCATTCCATACCAGGCAGCGTATAGCTACCACAGTCTCCTAAGAACTAGAAAGGACAGCAGAAACTAAAGAACCTAAACCCATCCAATAAAACAGGACAAGACGTCAGCATGTGGAATTACAACTATCCCAAATTCAGATGCCCAGAAGCCTAAAAACAGTCAGTAACGGCCAGGATAACCTGTCCCCACTGAAGCCCAGCAACTCTACTACAGTAGGCCCTAAAAAAATAAAAGACCATCAAATATAAAAAGCCTTTATGAATATGATAAACGTCCTTAAGCAAGAAATAAAGAAATCTATTAAAGAAATCTATGAAAAGTCAAATGAAGAAAATAGTTTAATACTCGCAGGTAGAAATAGATCAATAAAGGAAAACTCAAACTGGGGAAAGACTGGAAATGAAAAATTTAAAGAACTTGAACAGGATGCTCAGATGAAAGCCTCACTAACAATGAGAAATGGAAGAGAGAATGTCAGTCAATGAAGATAAGATAGAAGAAATGGATATCCCAGGCAAAGAAAACATTAAATTTAAAAAATTCCTGGGATAAAATAACTAGGAAATTGGGGACACTATGAAAAGACAAAATCTACAAAAAATCAGAAATAGAGGAAAGAGAAGAAATCCAGGTCAATGGGGCAGGAAATATTTTCAACAAAATCATAGAAGAAAATTTCTTTAACCTAAAGAAAGAGATGCCTATCAAGGTAAAGGAAGCATCCCACAAATATGTGGGACCAGAAAAGAAAGTCCTTTGGCATGTAATATACAAAACACTGAACCTACAGAAAAGAAGAAGGAATATTAAAAGCTGCAAGGGAAAAATACCAAATTCCAAATAAAATCAGACCGAGCAGGATAACATCTGCTTTTCAAAGGAGACTCTGAAAGCCAGAAGGGTCTGAACAGATGTGCTTCAGACTCCAAGAGACTGCACATGCTAGCCCAGACTACTATACCCAACAAATTTTCAATCTCAACAGATGGAGAAAGATACTCCATGATAAAACCACATTTAAGCACTACCTATCTATAGCCCTATAGAAGGCACTAGAAGGACAACTTCCACCGGAAGAGGCTATAACCATGCCTAGGAAAACACAAGGCTACTGTGGGGCCTCGTTGACCAAGAACTCCGTGTCTTACTGGGGAAACAAATCACTCGTAAGAGTAGGTCTCGTGCCCAATAGTAGATGGGCAACACAAAACAGCTGCAATTGCACTGCTGGAGGGTCTTTGCTTAGAATGGTAATAAGCCAGACTGTTCTTTTCCCCCTCTCTGACGTTATAGGTCCTTGGCACACATACTATGGCTTCCAGTTTTGTTTTTTATGGGATTCCTGAGTGTGTGAATATGTGTCTACATCTATATGCATTTTCTTAGGCTCATTTTCTTATGTGGTTGTTTTGTTATATTCCAATTTGTTATTTATTTTGTTTTATTATAACTCCTTAGATGCCTGTTCATTTTCTAACAAAGACAGATGGGGTGTGGATCTGGACGGAAGAGGAGTGGGGAGGGCCTGGGAGGAGCAGTGGGAGGGGAAACCATAATCAGTGTTATATGAAAACAAAATCCGTTAACATACACACATACACACAGACACACACACAGACACACACACAGACACACACACACACACTTTTATATATCCCTGAAACTGTCTACTTCCTCGCTACCTCCTCATTACTCCCCCAAACTCTTTAGCTTCCCAGGACACAGTCTTACAGGGGAACATACTCCCATTTGACCTATACCCCAGTAAGAGTTTCATGTCTGCTCTCCTAACATAATGTAAGAGAAATCTATCCATCATTCTTCTAAGCCTACATATTGCTTCACTGAGTATTCCCCAGTGAGTACCTAGGAAAACAAAAAAATAAAGGATTGAGCCAAATTTAATGTCATATATAGTCAATGAGAGCTGATGGTTAAAATATTTTCAATTTATTGTACAAAAATGTTAACTGTACCCAATGCCATAGAACTGTGTGCATGAAAATTGATGACAGGATGATATTCTCCAGATCCATCCATTTCCCTAAGAATTTCATAAATTCATCGTTTTTAATAGTTGAGTGAGGTAACCCAATCACAAAAGAACACACATGGTATGCACTCTCTGATAAGTGGTTATTGGCCCAGAAGTTTGGAATACACGAAGTACAATCCATAAACCACAAGAAACTCAAGAAGGAAGACCAAAATGTGGACACTTCATTCCTCCTTAAAAGGGGGAACAAAATACCCATGGAAGGAGTTGCAGAGACTAACTATGGAGCAGAGATTGACGGAAGGCCACTCCAGCCTGATATAGCTGTTTCCCGAGAGGTTCTGACAGTACCCGACTAATACAGAAGTAGAAGCTCACAGTCATCCATTGAACTGAGTACAGGGTCCCCAAATGAAAGAGCTAGAGAAAGGACCCAAGAAGCTGAAGGGTTTGCAGCCCCTTAGGACAAACAACAATATGAACTAACTAGTATCCTCAGAGTTCCCAGGGACTAAACCACCAACTAAGGGAGTATACATGGTGGGATTGATTGTTCTGGCAGCATGTGTATAGTAGAGGATGGCCAAGTCCGTCATCAATGGGAGGAGAGGCCCTTGGCCCTGTGAAGGTTCTGTGCTCCAGTGTAGGGGAATGCCTGGGCCAGTAAGTGGGAGAGGGTGGGGTGGCAAGCAGGGGGAGGGGGGAGGAACAGGGCTTTGTTCTTGGTGTTTTTTTTTTTTTTTGAGGGGAAACTGGGAAATATGACATGTAAATAAAGAAAATATCTAATAAAAGAAAAAAAAGAAAAAAACTTTAAAGTAATAATTCAGATTTATAAAAAAAAGAAAAATGATGACAGTGACACATTTTTTTTCCAAGAGTACAAAGACTGAAGATGTATTATGTGTTTGGTGAGAATGGTACCTGGCTTGTGAAAGAAAGCATAATACCAGGTCAGTGCTGGGCAGTGCAAGGAGCAGACTCTCAGTGAGCCAGCCGACCCAGGGGAAACAAGAGGGACTACAGTGTGCTGTCTGATAAAGGGGTCCAGGGGACTAGACACACTGCACGTACTTCCAACTTAGAAGGCAAGAAGCATCTAAATAGTTTACTGGGTACACACACACACACACAAAATTGGGACTAGGGAGGTGGCTCAGTTGGTAAAGGGCTTGATTGCTCTGTAATCCTGGAGATGGTGTCTTTGTTAGGGTGTTATTGCTATGAAGAGATATTATGACCATGGTAACTTTTATAAAGGAAAACACTTAATTGGGGCTGGCTTACAGTTTCAGAGCTTTAGTCCACTATCATCATGCCAGGAAGCATGGTGGCATGCAAGTAGACGTGGTGCTGGAGAAGGAGCTGAGAGTTCTACATCTGGATCCACAGGCAGCAAACAGACAAAAAGAACTGAGACACATTTCCTCCAGCAAGGCCATCCCTCCTAATAGTGCCACTTCTTAAGGGGCTCTGCGGCCATTTCCATCCTAACTACCACAGAGGGAGAAGGGCCACAAAAGCTGATTGGCCAGCTAGTCTCGCTGACTTGGTGAGTTCCAGGTTCAATGAGAGATCTTGTCTCAAAAAAGGAAGGTAGGCACCAACAGAGGAAGATGGTGGACAACCTTTGGCATGCAGAGGCACACAGGAACACACGCACACACATGCATACATCACACATACACATAGACATATTTATTTGAGTTTGAAATTCAGAAGCTCAAACGAGTATGCAGAATAGCAACAACTAAAAATTAAAGGCAGATTCTTTTCCTGATAAAATTAATGCTAGAGAGCAGTAATGTTGGAGATCTCCTATTCTTTTTTTTTAATGAACAAACAAAAACAACAAGAACAAACACCTGTTGCCTCCCCCCTCCCCATGCCTGCCACCCCACCTTCTCCCACTTATCTGCCCTGTCCTTCCCCTACACTGGGGCACAGAACCTTCACAGTGCCAAGGGCCTCTCCTCCCATTGATGACTTTGCAATCCTCTACTATACACATGCTGCTAGAACAATCAGTCCCACCATGTGTACTCCTTGGTTGGTGGTTGAATCTCTGGGAGCTCTGAGGGCGTTGGTCAGTCCATATTGTTCGTCCCAAGAGGCTGCAAACGATATAGCTGTCTCCTGAGAGGCTCTGACAGTGCCTGACTAATACAGAAGTAGAGGCTCACAGCCATCCATTGAACTGAGTATAGGGTCCCCAATGAAGGAGTTAGAGAGATCTCCTATTCTTAACCTCTACTTATTTTTCTTACTGTGGATACATACCATAAAGAACCATACGTTACTCTATAATGTATATCAGGAAAGAAATTGGAAGGCTATGATCAAATCTTGAAAATATTCTTTTACAAGCATTAGTATTTCTTACCTAAATATGTTTTAAATCATGGCTTCATTAATAAGTATTTTAAATTAAGAAATATAAACAAAATTTGAGGAACTGAATGTTATCGTTCGAGCACAATCACAGATAACATTTTGTGCAGAATGGACTCTCTATCTTGATGAAGGCACAGGCCAATAATAATTGTGGGTTTTGAATTTTGCTACCTCCATTTGAACATAGTTTTATGCTATAATTTGAATATATTCCTAATTTGATGGCTAGATAGAAAACCTAAGCCAAACTAGTTTTTAAAATTGGGAATTCAGAACAGCTGGTTACTTCTAATTTCTCAATATCACTTTTTTTCATTTTAAAAATGTGATTATGGTTTTGCTACTAGCTGTTTGCTTTTTGAGACAGGGTCTCACTATGCAGCCTGTACCTCAAACTCACTAGGGATTATAGGACGGTCTGAAACTTTAGTCTGTCTAACTTTGACTCCCATTGAGATTACAGGGCCATGCCACCACATCCAGCAACACTTTTTGGTACAAAAAGTATATTTACAATAATATAATAATATTATTATTTGGTACAAAAGTATATTTACTCTAAGTAAGCTTCTAGTTAGAAAATCACTGCAACAAAGATTTTAACTCTCCCAGTCCCCCTCTCTTCCTCATTCTGTGTGCATGTGTATGTGTGTATGTGTGTGTGTGT